>JAJOOR010001204.1:0-53288 GCA_036250505.1 Solanum acaule
GGAAGAATCCTCTTAAGTTGAGTAAATGCAAAATTAGCAGCAGCTTCATCAGACAGTTCTCCAATGTCACGGGCCAGTTGCCCAGCAGGCATATAAACAAGGACAGGATGGCCAGTAGCTTTGTGAAGATTAAGAAAGTAACTGCACTCATATGAGCTTTCTGCAACTACTCCCAAGAACTCAACATTTGGCCAGAACACGTCTTGAAAGTGCAGAATAATCTTGTTCTCAATTCCTACACCAAGTTCTTTAATGGCAGCCTCTTTCCACTCAGGTAATCTAGGTTCAAACTTGATACAATTTGATTTCAGAACACCAAGAGGAACAGCAATAATGGCAGCATCAGCTACAAAAGTACTCCCATCCTCAACTGTTACCTTCACACCATTATAACGTCTAACAATTTCTGTAACCCTGAGGAATGATTCCAAAAATAAATGAGGGAGTGTCTCCCTTGTTTCGGGGGAAAGGGGGGGAGGGTGAGATGTCAGGAAGGTATTCCTTACCTGTGACCTAAGCGAATGTCAAGCCCTTTTGCTAGTGTATTGATGACAGGCTTATATCCCCGAACCATAAGACCATGCCCACCAGGAAGCAATTCTTCCTGTATAGCACAATCACAAGTCTTAAGGAGAAACTTCAAACAACATTTCCAAGGTCAATAAACTGCACATCACACATATTTTATACAAGGGCATTTTCAGAGCTTTAGACATCTTAGATGATCATTTTGACACAGGTATTAGCCTATTAGGCGATCTAGACTTTCCTGAGCTGATGTAATCCCTTCACATATTCAAACCAGCTACAAGTAGAACTCAAATGTTAAATAAACAATCAATAGATTGTCTTTTGGCCTATTTTATGTGACATAATTTGATTAGGCATAGAGCTTACTAAAGTAACTTGACTTATTGTATTAGTAAAAATAGAAGAAAATACTACAGTAGTTGATAAGTTAGCGTTATATGGAAACATCATACCATTGTTTAACTTAGTTCGAATCCATGAAAAAAGTGACACTTGTATGGAACAATACTATAAGCATGAGCCAGACATCTTAAACATCCCAACATGACGAGTTTGTGGGATTGAAGGAGTATCTGGAATGAAAGCTTGTGAAAAAAGATAACACTGGCTAACGGCATAAAACTGATGGCATAATTCTTCAGAGCTAGTAACTAGCCGAGTGCCTGAAACTGCAGATAATGCCTACGGCTGTTTTTGTACACTGAAATTATTTATTCTCTTGGCCAATCATCTTTCTAACTAGTATCTTCTTCGTGAAAGTTGCATTGAATTTCTATATTGGCAACTTCAGTCTCTCAGCCAAGTGTCCTGCTCACCAACATTTTTTGTATCTCTATATTGTCAAGAGGTTTTTTTTCTCATTCCCAAGATCTCTTTACTTACTAAGTAATTAGACCTATACTAGACAAATGACAAAGATCCCATTTGGTAACAGGAAAGACAGAATGAGATTCTCTTTTTGAACAAGCTGTTGTTTCAGGTGTATACTATGGTGAGACCTAGAAACAGTCCAAATGTCTCTGGAAGACAATGGTCAACGAGAATATAAGCATTCTCCAACAAGTAAGCTCTGAAGAAAAAGAGTAAAAAGGAAATTAACCTGGTCCCAACACTTGAGTGATATGGTATCTGCATCCGCAGCGAACCAGCCTTCCATTCTGCATAGGTACCACTGCAACACCTTATGACCAAGGCCATTCAACCTGTATTAACAGTTATTCTCTTAGTGAAAAAATATTCTCTTTTTTCCTCTTTAATTGATTTGGGGAGAGGTGGTCGATATGTTGGAAAAACAGAATTAAGTAGGACCTTAAATCAGGTCTCCTTTCAAAAACCATTGATATAGCACGACCGATAGACATGTCTTCACTGTTTTCTTTCCTAATTAGATCAGTCTGCAGCCAAAGCAAGTCAGCTTATAGTCAGATAATGCCCAAAATACTACATACTATAAATACAGATCCTCTCCTTACAGAAAGAATCAGACATTTCACAAAAATGATTCACAGAGATTTAAGGTAGATAGAGAAAGGGAAAACATGCCTCCTTCAAAATGCTCTCAAAAGTCTCGCCAACCTTTGAGACTAAGTCCTGGGGAACTTGATTACCCTCCATGTCAAAAAGTCCATAACTGTACAATCAAAAGATAAGTTAGTTAATTCTCTTACATGCTTAGACAGGTCACTACAGAGAACTAGCAATCTCTAATTTTTCCAGAATTCCACATAATGACATGCAGAAGCATAACTTGATATGTAAATTTTTATGCATTAATGTGCTGCATTTTTTAGAAAGTGGGCTTATGATAGGTAAGGACAACTTAGAATACAAACCTTTCCAGATCATGGTCGTACAAAACTGAATTGTCACCACTTGTACGATAGAGAGGCAGTCCTAGTTTTCCAATTAGAGGTGCCAAAGGATTCTCGTTGCCGACGCCATGCAACCTAAACCAGTTAAAACTTCAATATCCATTGGAAGCAAAATGCATCTGTTTACTGTATTATAAACACACAAGTGTTGTTCCAAAAAGAAAAAATTCGCTACCATGATGCACCCAAGTCAACAGGAAAACCAAAAGAATAATCAGTGTGAACACGGCCTCCAATTCTATCTCGTGATTCTAGCACAACCACCTGCAAGAAAGTATTAACTAGATGAAATATATCCACCATCACCATTACAGCAAGTAAAAAGTTATAAGATGGTCATATTTTTACTAATACATATTTCCAGGGCATACCTGAAATGATGCATCATAAAGTGTCCGAGCAGCTGCAAGGCCTGCAAATCCACCACCTATTACAATGACAGATGGTGAAGCCGCATTCCTCCGTCCAACATTTGAGAAGCAAGGAGCTAGGGAGAAAACAACAACTCACTTTAGTAAAGTTTTTAACTTGAAAAAAAATGATAAGAATCCATAATGTTAGACACAGAAATGTACAAAATCATGTCTGAAGTGATCATATAGACAGCCAAATCGCAAGGTGACAAAATTTTGTATCAGTATAGGCAAAATACAAAATGGCCTAATCGCTTGCTTTTATTAGCTCGCTCTATTTTTTTCTTCATGTGCTTCTCATTCCAAACACATGAAAGCACTGTGATTATCATTTATTGGGTGTCTTATCACTTGTTCCAATTATAATCAAGAACTCAGTTATACTAAAATTAGCAAACTTTGCCTCTTCGATAAGCAGGATAGCTGGTTATTATGGAAATAAAAAAAAAACGCCTACTAAATGGCGGCTAACCAGTAAAAAGTTCAATTGATATGTTACCACTACCAGCATACACAATCTATTAGTAACCCATTATTATTCTTGATATAAACGACGAAAAACATGCAGTGTCACAATGACAGAAACCCATTTTAAAAGCATATACTGTACAAGTTAAAAACTTCAAAGCGATTTTTATAATACCAAATTGCTGTTTGCTGACATGTTCCAAAAATTCTACTAATAACCTGTTATTGATATAGAGGACGAAAACAGGTAACATCACTGACAGTTGAAAAAGCATATTCCTTGCAAGTTGAAAACTTTAAAAGTCTCTCTTTTTAATACAGTAATAAAATAAACCAAATGTCTCCATTATGATGCTGCAGTATACACATTTTATCTGAACAACATATAAATCAAACATCAATAACCTTAATTCAGCTCAAATAAATCCAAATTTAATTGATCATACAAACTAATGTACGACACCACTTGTGCGACTACACAGGGTATGTTGTTGTTGTGTAGCATAGCCCGAAAGGTAGGGACAAGATTGCCTACACACTACCCTCCTCAGACCCCACTTATGAGACTTCTACTCAATATGTTATGTTGTTGTATTACATAGCCCGGAACACACTACCCTCCCCATACCCCACTCGCGCGACTACACTCCATACTTGACCCGAAATACTATCCTCCTCAAACCCTACTTGTCAAACTACATTGGGTATGTTGTCGGTAACCGGGTCACAGGTCAAAATTGGTTAAACCCGTTAAGAAAAAGCTATATTTGAAGAGAATTGATCAAAAATGAAAACTTTACGAAAACAAACCTCTCTGCACCTGGCGATTACTCCTGTTTTGAGAATCCATAGCTAAGATGCGATAATCCGCAATAAACCCAATAAAAAGATAATCGAAATCAATGAAATTAACTAAGATTAATCGTTAATAATCTTAACAACAATCTCAGTATCAATGAGTTAAAACTGCAATTATTAGAATCAGAAAATGCGAAAATCCGAGGTGAAAAATGAAGAATAAATATTAAAAAACAAGTAATGAACAGATTTGAAATTGAAGAAAAACCCAGCTTGATCAATACACACATGCGTATTCCAAATCAACCCAGATGAACAAAAAGGACAAAAATTAGTCCAAAAAATTTTTCAAATTTTTGGAAAAATTCTCTCTCCTGATCAGAATCGAACGAAATTCGTTTCTGGGAATTCCGTTTGAATAAATTTTGGATGAACAGATTGTTAAATCGGAGAGAGAACGAATTGGGAATTGAAAAAAAAAATGAAGAAAAGGAGATGGGCTTTTATGGAGTTTTTGGTTATGGAGGTTGAGAAGAGGAAAAGGGTAGGAATATTCCAAGTATTAATTAATTATTTTTTTTTAAAAAAATAAATCGACTCGTTTATAAAAATTAGATATTTCGAGTTTGAATCTTGAGAAAGAAGTTTGGTGAAGGAGTATTTTAACCGTTAAAAACTTGAGTTTAACTTCACGAGGTAATTGTAACGTCTGTGTACTTTCTATCTCTGTGAGTATGTTGTACTCCCTCTATTGTTTGTTTTTCATTTGACATATTTACTAAAAAAATAATTATTGGAAAAATAAGAATATTTTGGTATATTTTATATATTTTTAATTTAAATATCATAAGACTAATATATATATATATATATATTTTTTTTTTTTTTTTTTATGCCAAATCAAAATAAGACAAATAAATTAAAACGAAAAAAATATGTTTTTTTCTATTAAATTTCAAGTCAAAGTAAGCATGCTACTAGTTTAGTTCTTGTGTGATAGCTAGCTATGTTGTTTGAATTCTCTATGTATTTGGTCATGAAAATTATTTTAAAAAAAAACTTACTTTATTAAATTTTTAAAAAATTGAAATTGTGTTTAGCTATATTTTCTATGATAAATATTTAAAATTTAAAATTTATTTTCTTATGTTAAGTGGAGTTATTTTATTAAAATAAAAAAAAAATAGAATAAATTTTAGAAAAGTGGCCTTAGGAGTTTTCTCTATAATTGTGGAGGGACCATGAGATTGCCTTTTGGGATATTTTCTATTAGTATCTTTCTCATTAATTAATGGAAGAAAATATAATAACCACAAAAAGAAAAATGATATTTTCTAGCCAGTTTGGAATACTCTAGATCTTATGAAGATCAATTATTGAGAAAATTTACTTTTCCTCTATTCAAAGCATGTTTAGAAGAGAATAGTATTAAAATAGATAAGTATTTCTCAAAAAATTTTGATATTACATTCTTTATTTCAACAAACACGTAATAAACAATCTCACATTTTATTGAGAATTATTATCCTTATTTCTTATACCAAACAAATACAAAAAGTAGAAATGTAACATCTTTTATTCTTAAGGTAGATATTTTTTTTTTTGGTTCAAACAAAAAACATTATTTTAACTCCATATCAAAGTTTTATATTATTTTGTAGTGAGACAAATTTGAATTGCCATCAAGTCCTTTCTTGTTAGAATATTCAAAGAAGTCCTTCATTGTTGTTGGTCTATACTTTGGAGGATTATCTTTTGATAATAACTCCTCAATTGGTCCATAAATTCTAGAAGTTGCAAATGGCCCTGTGCTGAAGAAACTTGCTATTGATATTCTTGGACCAATTTTATTTGCCAATACTCTGTGCACTATGCTCTTGTATTTGTCATTCGATATAAGCTGAAAAATCAAAAGTTAAAGCAAAATATCATAAGTTAATATTGACTTGTTAAGTTTCATTAAAAAAGAGATTTATAATAATTATATGAATTTCATCGATGATCATTCAATTTTTTATTCATAGTACCAAAATCCTGACAGAAAAATCGCTCAATTAAGTCTATAGATCGCACAACATTAGAAAACATAAAAAAAAAAAAGCTTAATTAAATCCTGAATAACGCAAAGTAGGATGTCACATATATAAATTTGTTACATAAGTATAGTCATGTCAACAATTCACCTAACCTCACTCATGTGATTTATGGGGTGATTTTTTTGTTTCAAAAATTAGTATTGCAATTTTGATGTAATAAATTAAAAAATAAATGAACACCCATGAAAAAAAAAGGCAATTTAATATATGTAGCATCTCTCATTCAAACAAGATCCTAGCTAGGAAGGGATGGATTCTCATAGAAATGTAATTTAAATTATGTTGCTCGAATTCTTCAAAATGATTGTCATATTTGTGTTGGTTCCTTAAAAAATACATGACTTTTAGAAGATTCGTCATGCAGCAGATAACACTTTTAACATTCCATGAAACATAGAGTGTACCAGCCTAGCCTGACATATTCATCGATGATTGATTTCTTGACTCAAACCTCTAACCTATAGTCACATGCACATACGAAGACAACTTTATAGTTGCTTGAACTGATCAATCCTTTAATGAACACCCATGAAAATTATAAAGAATTATCCTAAATAGTTGTTCATCCAATTAATTAATTTAAAAATAATCGGCCAATATATAATATATGTATAATCCATATATAATATGTGTATAATCATGTATAATGAGTGTATACTCTATGTATACTGACTAGAAAAAGTATATAGTAAATCTATCTGACTATTCGTGTAAAAATCCAATAAGAATAAAAGAACCCTTTACCTGAAGAATGTCACCAATATTGACAACTAAAGCTCCATGAGTAGGAGGAACATCAACCCATTGATTCTTGTGAAAAACTTGAAGTCCACCAATATCATCTTGCAAAAGCACTGTGAAAAAATCATTATCAGCATGTCTACTTGTGCCAATCGCAACTTCTGGTTGTGGACATTTAGGATAGTAATTGCACAAAATGCCTAGTCCCTCAGCACATCCCATTTCTTTGAGATGGTTTGGTTTTAGACCAAGTCCTTGTGAAAATAATTCAAGCAATGTGTATCCCAAATTCATCACATAATTTGAGTACTCAATTGTAATTTCCCTACAAGAATGTAAAACTTGTTAAATTTAAAGTTGTACTATCAAATCTCTGTATAAACACGTCGTTTGTCTAGATACTATTCGACTGATATAGTGAAATGATATTAAGATAACGTATAATATAATGTACCATTACATAAAAATCGATTCCAAAGATTGACTTGAAATGTTATGTCATTGAAAACTCTCACTATGTATATTATTAACTAATGGTTGTAACTTGTAACATGTTACTATTCTATTCTCTTTGTCCCCCTCTATGGTCAATAATGCTTTGGTCTTTTCAATAAAAAAGTATACTACTAACATTCAGTGTACCTAATAATATGATTGTTTTTTCGTTTTCAGTATATATAAGTTGAATTTTATAGAAAAAGTACCTGCATGTCTCGGGGATTTCCTCGGGATTAGCAGGATTAGGAGCCATGACAGAGTAAAGTGAGTCTCTCCAATTTGCAGCAAGAGATTTCTCACTAAACAGATCAAAATTGCAATTGTACATAACTTTCCTTGCAACATCTCGACTATAGTATGGCTTTTTAACGTCGATATCTTGCTCGTGAAAACGTCGTGCCCCATGCAACATTTCGTCTAGGACGGGTACCGGAATACCATGATTGATCACTTGAAAGAAACCCCATGTCTCTGATGCTTCTTGAATTTGTTTCACTATTTCTTTATTGTTGATGTTGATGTTTTGGAGGTCTATTAATGGGAAAATGAAATGTGTATTTTTGGGATTTGTGGTTTTTTTTTCTAAGGCCTCTGGATGAATGAATATTTGAGGTACTTTAGTAATTCGACCATCAATAAGTCCTTTGACACCTGCTTTTGTGTCATCGAAGGCTTTTAGTTCACTAATTTTGTCATAGTTTTGTTGTGTGTTGGAGGCTGCCATTAGTATGACCTGGTGAAATGATTGAAATCTCTTTGCTTTTTAATACCCTTTAGGAAGAGCAAAAACAAATGTATAACTTAAGTTGTATCCTAAAGTAGAGATCTCGAATTTCAAGCCGCTAAATCCTTATGGAAAGCACAATAGGAAATGATGTGGTCTGTGTTGGTTGGAATCTCTCTATTTCTAAAGCAGAAATCACAGAGAACTCAAACTCGAACTTTCGAGCCGACCCTTAGGAGAGAACAAACAAATATTTCAATTAAGATGTCTCAAAAAGGTAATAAAAAGATAAGAAACACAAATTTTGTTATGATAGAGGTGATTTTGATTTTAGTTTAGTATCAACATAATATAGTGACAATTTTTCTTGGAGACCAAGTATGGTCCTTTTATTTTTTAAAAATAAGCACAATATAATATATGAGGGACCATGGGGTTGGTGGTACTTGGACATCAAGTATATATGGTCCAAGTCAAAAGTTTTTATTTTTAATAATATTAATTTTTAGTGTATGTGCTCTGCATGTGTATCAATAACTTAACTAATATTTAAAGAATATGTTTATGACATAATTAAATGTAACATCGATGTCATTATGGTATTAATATCGATTTGACGGGTATAGATATGGTGCTACGTGATCACTTGAGTTAATTTATTGCTGGGAAAACTTTATTTCTTGGCCCTGTGGCTAGCCCGTTGTTGGCCGAGATCATAAGGTGCGTGAGGCCCTTAGTTGGCTAAAGGAACGGTTCAGTAGAACGAGATTGGTTGTGGAACTGATAATCTATTTGTGAAGCAAATTTTGGAAGAAAATTTAGTGAATTACTCTTATTTTGATTCTTTAGTTTTTTATTGTAAAACTCTTATTAAAGAGGTACATTTTCTCTCTTTGTCGGCTGTTAAGAAATTAACAAATCAGGTTGCTCATCGTCTTGCTAGAGCATCTGTTCTATGTTTGAGTTCGATGGAGTGGGATACTAACTCTCCATCTCTCATTACCAATGTATTCGTTTTCGATTTGAATAATAAAGGAGAAAGAACCAATTTTTAAAAAAAGGATATGTTTATGTATATAATTATAATATGTTTAAAAGTCAAATCCAATCCAGTATTTTTTTCTTCCGTTATTTTTTAATAATATTTGCTTTATTGAACAAAAGCTTTAAATTGTGGAAGAAAATATAATAACCACAAAAGAGAGAAAAAAAATGGAAAGAGACATAAAAGTCAACAAATAAGAAGTATATGAGAAGATATTTTTTAAGCTGATTTGGAATACTTTAAAAAGACAAATTATTGAGACAGCTTATTTCTATTATATAGAAGGGAAAGTTTTCAAACTTTCAACATGACTGTTTCTTGTCATATTTAGAAAAGCTCAAGTGCAATTTGGTCATTGCCCCTTGCAATTAATGTTTAGAATTACGGTATTTGCTATCTTTTGCTCCTTAAAATTCTTGTATGGCAGTGCTTTATAATTGTACATTTTCTTCTTTAGACAAAAAAAATCAGTCAACATCTCCATAATTACACATATATCCATCTTTATTTAATTTAAGTGGGCCCACCAACTTTATCATCTCGGCTGACCAATACTATTGTGTATTTCTTTATTTTAATTATCATGTCTCACCTTTTTTAGTTGATTACATATTTAAAAAATAAAAATAAAGTGGATATTAAAATAATTAACAATTTAGTATACTTAAAAATAAACTATATATACAATTAAGGACATGTACAAAACACTTAGAGGTGAGATGAGCAAGGTGCCATGGAGAAGACTGATATGCAACAATCAAGGCAGTCCCAAATGGACATTCATCCTATACTTGGCTACACAAAAGACAGGCTGGACAAATGGGGGATAAACACTGATTCAATTTGTGCAATGTGCAAAGTAGAACTTGAAACACACCAGCACCTATTTTTTGCATGCAGTGTGGCAAATGTGATATGGCAAAAACTACTTCAATGGTTGTCCATATCCAAAAGTAGTGCAGGGTGGAATGAAGAGATAGAATGGGCAACAATGCATGCTAATAGCATGAATCCTAGACTAGCTAGTGCAATGCATAAACCAAATTTTTATCCTTAGTAGAATTTCTAGCATAGAGCCTCGACAAGGCAAAGGTGATGGGCTTTGAGACTTGGGATTATGTCCATGTCCTAAGCTTCAAATTTGTACATTGAAAATCCGGTAATACAATTACAGTTACCAAAAATTTTTTTTTTTTTTTATATGATTCATTTTCTATTTTTAGCAATTGAGAAATATATAATTAACTATTTAATCCTTAGCTAAATTATTTATGGACTTCTTAAGTCACTATAACAGTAAAAATAAATTCGAACAAAATAATTATATGTATTAATCCTTATCGGTGTTTAATATATATATGGTACATTGTAGCATTTCATCTTCTTTAAAACTGATTTTTTTTCAATGAAAGTACATAAATATTATTCGTACTATTCATTAGTTTTCAACTTTAACATGACTGTTTTTTGCCATATTTAGGAAAGCTTAAGGGTAATTTGGTCCAACTTTTAATACTTTTCTAATGAATAATATTGTACTTCACTTTTTTGTAGTTGTACTTTTAAAATTTGGGACATAAAAGCCCTTCCACATTTTGCTTTTCAGCGGCAATTTTTTTTTGCCTACTTTCCATGCATGTGGGCCATTCTACTTTCCTTCTATTAATTAATGCATATAATATAGGTCCCACTTCTTATTTCCTTTTCTTTATTTATACCTCATAACTTCTTTCATTTTATTTTTTATGGCAAAACCATTGTTTAAAATGCTGATTACTTTCTTTGTTTACCAAATATGGAAAAATTATGTCTTTTTTTTTAGTTTGTTATATCTCTAAAAATTGTATAAATATAAATAACACTATAAATCATAATGATTAACAACTTAAATATTTAAAAGTTATATAAAAATATTTAATTGACTCTCGAAATTCTATTGGTATAAATTTATAAATCACAATAATTAACAATTTAAAAAGTATAAAATACATATAAAAAATCACTTGACTCTAAAAAAATCTTATCAGTGCTATATAAATTGAGATAAGAGAAGTAACATTTATGATCTAAAAATTACGTTAAATATTTAAAAGACATATAAAAAATGATTAATTTTTGAAATTCTATATATGCCACGTAAATTGAAACAAAGAGAGTAATATATATTATTTTTAAAATTATATAGAAAGTACTAACAACTTAAAATCTTTTTAAAATCATATAAAAATTTGGTTAACTTTTCAAGTTCAATGACACTCCCTTCGTCCCATATTAATTGACTATTATTCTAAAAATAGTTGTCTCATATTAGTTGATCATCTTACTAAATCAACAAAACATTGTTTAAAATTTTCCTATATTACCTTTGTCGTTAATTTCTTTTGAAAGTGTCACATTTGTTTGTAAAATTCTCATAAAGTTTTTTAAGGGTTGAATTAGTAAAGTTATTTTCTTATTCATAATTTCTTCAATACCGTGCAAAATGAAAAGTAATCAATTAATATGAGACGAACGGATATTGGGCCCGTGCTGGCACGGGGTTGTGTATCTAGTATAGATATATATGATGATAATTATATAATGTAGGGATTATTGTATAGTCTCTGTCCAATTGATGTGACACATTTCATTTTTCGAGAGTCAAATCATTTTGAGTTTGACCGGCAATTTGTGCATGTAATCTTCATTTTTTAAATGAAAATTTATATATTTATAAATCACGTAAATAAGTACTATAAGTCACAATAATTGACAATTCAAAATATTTCAAAGATATATGAAAAACTTATGATCAAAGACAGACTTGTTTGAATCTCGAAATTCGAAATATGTCACATAAATTAGAACAGAGGGAGTAGTACTTATAGTACTTAAGAAATAGTTATATATGAATTATTTACTTTAACGATATTTTAGTTTTATTTTACATACTTTAACCCCCCTATTACTAACACACATTTAATTAATTTCTTTTTCAATTTTCTATTCTACATAAATAATATATAGATTTTTCACATAATCTAATTAGAGAATATTTAATATCATCAATCAAACGCCGCATAAAAATAATTATTTTTCATAAGTTATTGCAACAAAAAAAAAAAGTAAAATCCCTCTAACCAAACATAATATTATCTAATCCATGATTTTGCGCTGGAATTATTTTTATTTATGAGCATGCTATAAAACTAAAATTATAATTTGGGATTAAATAATAATGATATTATTTAGTGAATATATAATTCTTGGTACATAGAGGTTATAAAACATGTAGTCATTTTTACACTACATACACTTTAACAAATTATTATTTCAATTTTAACTTTAATCTTAAGAAAGACTTTGGAAAAAAGAGTTTCATGAAGAAGGGCATTTTTTGTCATTTGATTGTTTTACACCAAATATTATCTTATCTCCATATTATTATTGTATAAAAATAACACCAAAATTATAATATACTAACCAATCCTAAAATTACTTATATTGAAATAAAAGTTTCAACAATATACAATAAATAATTTCACACTTTTATTCTGAAATTATTATCCTTACTCCTTATACTAACCGCAAAGTACAAATATGACATCTTTTCCTTAGAGTTAAATCACAATTTTTTTATTTTTTTTTTGGTTCAAACAAATTTAAAAACATTATTTCAATTTCACATAAAAGTTTAAATTTTGTAGTGAGACAAATTAGAATTGTTATCAAATCCTTTTTTGCTAGAATATTCAAAGAAGTCCTTCAATGTTGTTGCTCTATACTTTGGAGGATTGTCTTTTGACAATAACTCATCAATTGGCCCATAAATTCTAGAAGATTCCAATAGCCCTGTGCTGAAGAAACTTGCTACTGATATTCTTGGACCAATTTTATTTGCCAACACTCTATGGTCTACGCTTTTGTACTTGTCATTCGATATAAGCTGGAAAAAAAAACGAAGTTTTACAAGTTAATAATGACTTGTTATAACTTATTCAAAGGAGATTTATATATTAATGCTATGAATTTCATCGATGATCATTTAGAAAGGAGGGAGGTGAGTGAGAAACACAACATTTGAAGACATAAAAAAAAATGTTAAATTTAATTGTGAAAAACACAATAGGATGTCACATGTATAAATTTGTAACATAAGTATAGTCATGTCAACAATTCACCTTACATAATCCGTGTGACACCACTTTAAATTATCCGTGATATATAGGGTCATTTTACGTTTAAAAAATTACTATTATTATTTTAACGTAATAAATTAAAAATTAAATGAACACACATTAAAACAGGACAGTTTAATGTATAAAGTATTATGTGTTCGAACAAAGACAAAAGACTTAATAGGAATGCACCCTTAATTAAAGAAGTGTCAGGTAAGCTATATTGCTTGGATGACTCTCCAAAAAAATTACCGCACCTATATTGAATTCTCAAAATTAAGATGCACTATTTTTGAGGATTTGTCATGCATCTGGTAACATAATCCACATAGAACACTATGTAGGATATCACGTAGGACGTGTGTGTCTATTCGTGCCACTTTATACAAGTTTTAGTGTCTACTTGTGCAAGCTCAAAATTGGAGGGCATAAATATGAGCTGAAACTAAGTTAAAGCGGACATATTTATGTGTTATGCCTTTTTTTAAAGTATGTGAAACATAAAATAAATATAATCAACCAACTTTGACATATTCATCAATGATTGATTTTATAGGTTGAACCAATAACTTATATAAGTCACACAAAGACAGTTTTACCTGAAGAATGTCACCGATATTAATTATTAAAGCTCCATGAGTAGGAGGAACATCAACCCATTGATTCTTGTGAAGAACTTGAAGTCCACCAATATCATCTTGCAAAAGCACTGTGAAAAATTCACTATCAGCATGTCTACTTGAGCCTAAGGCAAGTTCTGGTTGTGGACATTTAGGATAGTAATTGCACAAAATGCCTAGCCCCTCAGCACATCCCATTTCTTTAAGATGGTTTGGTTTTAGACCAAGTCCCTCTGAAAATAATTCAAGCAATGTGTATCCCAATTTCATCACATGATTTGAGTATTCAATTATAATTTCCCTGTAAAAATGAAAGATAAATTAAAATGGATTTAAGGTATATATACATTGTTATAGTTTATGGGAAACAACTTCTTATCTATCGTAATCTTGTTGGACAAGGTTAATTATCCGGTATGGCCTATTGCTGACAAAAGATGACAAATATTTCGTAGAATTAGTTGAAGTATATGCGAAAGATGATCTGGACACCACAATTTTTTTTTAAAAAATATTTCACTATAATGGTGTAATTTTCTTTGGAACCGACTTTTATATGTATATTAATTAATTGTATAGCTACTAACATAAAAAATGATCTTTAGCAATAATTAATTAACGACAATAGCTTAATTGCTACTAAATATATATTTTTTAGAGGCCATTAACAGTTTAACACTCTTTATAAATGTCCCTAAAGCCTATAACGACATTGAATTCAATGACAATTAACTAATGCGGTAAAGACTTAGCACTCTTTGTTAATGTACATATATATTTACTGCCACTAAAAGTTGTTTTTGTTGTTGTGAGCTTCAATAACAACATCGCGCTATAACAATAAAAAAATACATGTTGGTGGTGGGAGGTGACATGTATATATCCTGTGAAATTAGTCGAGGTGTGCGAAAGCTAGATCAAACACCACGACTATCAAATTAAAAAAAAACATTTCAGTATAACGACCTATTTTTCTTTGGAAGGTGACAGAAATTTCGTAGAATTAGTCGAGGTGTACAAAAGCTGGCTCAAACGCCACAATTATAAAAAAAGAAAGAAATTCACTATTATAACATGAGCCTAAGTTTCTTTGGAACCGACTTTCATATGTATATAAACTATATAGCCTCTATAACAACATTATCCTGCTAAACAATAAAAAAGAATATTTCGAAAAACGATGTTCAATATAAGTAAATTACCTGCATGTCTCAGGCAATTCCTCAGGCTTAGCAGGGTTAGGAGCCATGACAGAGTAAAGTGAGTCTCTCCAATCTGCTGCAAAAGATTTCTCACTAAACAACTCAAAATTACAATTGTACATAACCTTCCTCACAACATCTCGACTATAATACGGTTTTTTAACGTCGATATCTTGCTCGTGAAAACGTCGTGTTCCACGCAACATTTCGTCTAAAACGGGGACGGGAATACCATGATTGATCACTTGAAAAAAACCCCATGTCTCTGATGCTTCTTGAATTTGTTTCACTATTTCTTTGTTGTTAATGTTGATGTTTTGAAGGTCTATTAAAGGGAAAATGAAATTTGAATTTTTGGGATTTTTTTCTAAGGAATCATGTGGATGGATGAATATTTGGGGTAGTTTAGTAATTCCACCATCAATAAGTCCTTTGACACCTCCTTTTGTGTCATCAAAGGCTTTTAGTTCACTAATTTTGTCATATTTTTGTTGTGTGTTATTGGAGGTTGTCATCTAGTTTTTGGAGGTAGTGCGATGAGGTGATCGAAATCTCTCTACTTTAAATAGAGCAGAGATTTTAATTTCGAATTTCTAAATCTTAATAAAGATCTAAAGCAAATATATTCTTTAAGTTATATTAAAAAAATAAGTTAAATAATTAAAAATTCTTAAATTCTATGGGAAAGCACAACGTGAGAAGGACCATGGAATTGCTAAAAGCTCTTAATTTCTATTTAAAATATATGGTCGAAATTAATAAGCATATCTTATTTTTTAGTCATTATTTTCCCATAACTGTCTTATTCCTTAATTAATTGAGTAATGATTTTAAAAAAACGCATCGCTGAACTATCCTTTTTAATTTTTTTTTATTATTTATTACATTTTAAATTATCAATTATTTCATTTTTTTACTTGAATTATTACTATCTATGCATTAAAACACACCTAGCTAGTTGAGTAGATGTAATTATGTAAATAGTTTTTTTTTTTATCATAATCAGTTTTGAGTTGTGTTTTATTATATAAATTATGATAGCTCAGGTGGAAAAAAGAAATAACTAATAATTGGCATGCATAGTCAATTTCGATGTATGTTTTTTTTATATATATATATAGAGAGAGAGTATTTTTAACTATTAATTAATCCTATTAATATTAATACATACATGGTAATGGCTAGCTAATTCAACTAAAGAAAAGGAAATAACTGGTAATAATTAAGGTATAAAACTCACAAAAATTAATTATTCAGATGTATTTTTAACTATTAATTAATCTTATTAATATTAAGGAAGTAACTTCTTTTCTTTTTTTTTAATAATAAAATCAAATATAATACTATGGTCAACTAGGCAATAAATCAAAGCATGTCACATGATAACATGACTATTGCAGATTCACTAATATATGAATCTGCAATATATAGTAATGCACATCCCATAAAATCTGCATTAAAAGAGGATTTTGTTTAAATAATAATATTTATTATATTCTGATATCTTTGATAATTACAATGTTGATTTTTTTTTCTATAAAAATATAATGATATTGGATGATTCATAATTTTAGGAAAATATTTTTTGAGTAGAATAGGGATTTAAGACAATTCACATGATCTTTGTGATAGAACTATAATATAATCTAAGATAGTATATTTGAATACTTATATAATTATTATAGTACTTATAATCTTAAATATACCATGATATTTCTATATCTATATATAAAAAAAAGAATGTTATTATAAGGGTAAAACTAAATACTTAAAATTAAAGAATTTTCTAAAAAATAAATAAAACTATGTCATTTATAAGAACATAATTTAAAAAAAAAAGTTATATAAAATGAAACAATAATTTTTCTTATTTTTTAGAGCCATTGATTCATATAAATGGTTATCCTTTAATTAAGGGACTATTTTCTAAGAGAAACTCACAAAGTATAACCAACTTCTTTTTATATTTATGTCTTCAACATTTTTTTTTTCTTCATTAATTCCAATTATTTCATATTCATCAATATATATATGTTCTTTACTTTTTAAATTGAAATTGATATATTTTTGTAGATTATCAGAGTTAAAAAAGAAGAAGAAGATGGCACAAATGGTAAAACCAGCTGATCAAAAGTTCCCACAACATGATCAAAACATGCAAGATGGCCATGTAAATAAAATACAAGTAAGATCCATTTTAATTCCATATCGATTTACTCAGATCACGCTTATGAAATTACACTGAATCTTATTCATATTGTTGATTTTCCCCCCTTACTATTGACTTTCTAGATTATAGTTAATTCTCAAAAAGAAGAAGATCTGGTATATAAATATTATGAATTTTGAATTTTACAATATAAAATATATTTAGTGAATTTCTTAATCTACACGTAATAGCATGATGCTTATGAAAAAATTACGATAGGTTTCATTCATCTGAATAACTAAAAGATAGATCACATATTTAGAGGCTTGCATGTAGATTTACTTTAGCTGACCGGATATAATAAAAACAAATTATACCACAATGTATATTGCTTAAACTCGATCTAATTTATTATACGCAAATTTAGCTTATATTTCTAAAATAGGCTTTTTCATAACTTAAAATTCGTGATTTTTGAATCACACACTGATATATTATAACTTTTACAGCAAGAAATTTTTATACCATAAAGGTCATATGTCTTACTTTCAATATTACAACACTATATTTTAAGAAAACTTACCTGTATGATTGTACATATTCTTTAAATGATCTAATAAAGTAAATTTTTTCGAGTTTATATTTCTAAAAGAGGTTTCTTGCTATGTCTTTAAATTCGTGATATTTGAATCACACGATATACGATATAATAACTTTTACTGTTACGTCAAAGCTATACTAATTATTATTATTATATGATAGGATGGTCAGATAAATCATGATCAGCTATGTGATTACCTACATGATCAACAGCTGCAGCCCCAAGATGGAGCAAAACTTGAAGGCAAAATTGTTGCACTTTCTTTGTCACCAAGACATGCCCAAAAACATGCCATGCACAAGTGATATATCATTTTGTTATAAATAAAACGAATTGATTTCTCATATGATCGATCTATTAAGTAATAATTATTATTTCAAATGATTTTTTGAGATATATAATTACTATGAGTTGGTCAGTGACCATTTGAGAAAATCAAAACTCGAAATAAAATTGAGGAAGTTGAAAAAGGTGAAAATATTAATTTTCACCATATAGTTAATTAGTTATCTTTATGTTCGAATCAAAATATATTAGGGTAATTAGTATGCTTACTGCAATGGCGTAAGCAAAATTTCGTTAAGCAGTGTTTGTCTATTGTCACAATTTGTATGTGATTTTAAGGTTGTGGTCATGACTTTAAGGTATTTATTTTATATCCTTTTTAAAAAATATATATTAGCTAAATGTTCTTTTCAGTTGGCATATTGTGTATCCGATCCATATTAATTTTCTTGAGAAATTATATTTATATGTCTATAGAAAGGAAAATTTTGATGATGCAATATGTTGGAAAAGTATTATTTGATATTCTCAAAATTTAAATTCAAAATTACTAATTAAAAATGGAAGGATCTTTTCGATTTCGTTTGATGATGACTGCCTATGTAACTATTTGGTATTCTCCACAAATTTTCTAGCTCTCTATTAAAATAAAGCATATCTTTAAGTATTAGATATTCGAAATTTACGCTCTCGATTAAGTACTTAGATTCATTTTGAATAGATTCACTAAATGCAAGGACGGAGCTAAAGGTTTATCTGAATCCTCTATGTCAAAAAATTATACTTTATATAAGAAGTTAATTTTTCTATGTATAAATTGTAGATATTGAATCTCCTTAGCTTTTTCGTATATTTATTTCCTTATATTTTGAGTTTCTTTAGTGAAAAATTTGACTTCGTCATTGATTGTGAAAGAGGGCAACACATTTCTTGCCAAGAGGCTCTCCATTCCAAATTAAAATTTTGAATCCAAATATTTTATTTGATGATAGAGGGATTCCGGCCATTCCACATACTCGATTAGTCATTTTTCAACTCTCAATATCAAGAAAAATATAGAAAAGAGATAGACAATAAGGGGTCACTTGGTACACAAAATAAGATAAGCAAGGATATTTCATAAGATTATTTTATCCCACATTTTATGTGGAATAAATTAATCTCGAGATTAGCTAATACAACAAATCAAATATGAAAATTATTAATCTCAAACTTACATCCCAAAATTGTTATTCTTATCTCACCTAACAAACCAATCTAATTAATCATAGCTTGTGCATAGACATAATTGGTCATAGAGGATGCACCTTATTTGGCTTATTTTGAAACATTATGAGAAATATCCAAAGGTATTTACCTTGGAAAGATTTTAAAGCTAGTGATGTACTTATTTTCTACTATTTATCTTTCTGCAATACTTTTCCGACTTGATGCCGCCCCTGAATCACAAGTACCGACTTGAATACCCCTAAGATAAGAGGAAGATAAAGAAGCAGATTTAGTTATGGGTATGCGTGAGTGAGTGCAGTGAAGGACTCTCGCCTCCCCCACCCATTTGACTTATGACATTATCGACTTGCTTAGAAAGACCTCTCTTTTGAAATCAGTCCCGTCTGGTCCCTAGATGTAGTATATTGAAACTTGAGTGGACTCTGTATGCTAAAGTGGATGGAGAAGCATTTTGGGTAAATACTTGTCTATATCGCGATTGTTGAGTGTACAAACAAATTCTTGTGGTTGTAGCAAACAAATATTTTTCTATAGTGGTGTGACAATTAATAGGCATAATACATAAATATGTACTTTAACTTGATCTCAGCTCACATTTATGTCCTTCAATTTTGGATGTGCAAAAGTAGACACTTGAACTTGTATAAAGTTGAACAAATAGACACACACATCCTTGTATAAAGTTGAACTTGGATGGCAATTTGCGTGCTACGTAATGTCCAACGTGTATTATGCCACGTAGGACTCATGTGTCTACTTCAACTTTATACAAATTTAAATACATCTACTTGTGCACACCCAAAATTGGAAGGCATAAATGTGAAATATGATCAAATTAATAAACACATTTATATATTATGCCTAATTAATATTACTTTAGTTTTGTATAGCAATTCTTATATGAAATGATGAACTTTTAAAAAAAAAAAAAAATAGTCTCATGTGTACACATTGGATTACCATTCCTTTGAGAAGTAAAATGCAATACTCTCTCCATCTCATATTAGTTTTCCACGTTATTAAAAATATTTGTTCTAAATTACTTATAATTTTATAATTAATTTCTTTTGAAAGTATAAACAGGTTTGTAAAGTTACCAAAGAAAGTTTCCAAGCAGTTAATAAGTAAAACTACCCTTTTCGTTTATGATATCTTACGAGACGTGTAGAAGAAAAAATAGACAACTAATATGGAACGTAAGAAATACATCTCATGACAATCAAGTGAATTGTTGAATGGCTATTGATACACAATAATATGTTTTTAAAAAAACAAAAAAAAAAAAATACACAAGGACTTGCCACAAGATTTTGCAGTTATAAACCTAGTAAACTATCAACTATGATATCATTGTTGTCCAACACATGAATTTCCAATGCCATTGCACCTCCTATAGGCGTGGGCGGAGCCAAGTTATCGCAAGGGGGTATATATATATATATATATATGGTCAAGAATCTCCTTGGCTTCTTCGTATGTTTTCCTTTTTTATGTTTTGGATTCCCTTTGACAAATATCCTGGCTCCGCCACTGAGTCTGCTAGAGATATTATGTTACCTATTCAAAACAAAAAAGTAATTCATGAGTTCAAATCTTAAACTTATCTACTTTAGTTGTAACCATTTCTATGTGCCTTTTGCCATCTCCATGCTATTGCTAAGCTCTCTTCAAGCGTGTATCTCGCGATCCAATTCAATTCATGTCTAATTTTAGAAGGATCACTGTATACTTCAGCATAATCTCCTGGACGTCGAGTGAGGTATTCAACCTTTATGTTAACTCCTGTAGCTCTTTTACAAGCTTCGACGAATTGTTTCACTGAACTACCTGTAGTAGTAACAACAAGCATCATACAAATGCCAAGTGATCCCTTTTAACTTAGAAACAGAGAAAGCAGAGGAAGCAAACCTCTTCCTGTTCCGACATTGTAGATACCAACTTTGCTAGGTCTTGCGTGCTCTAACGCTTTAACATGAGCATCAATTAGGTCAGTCACATCGATGTAGTCTCGTATACAAGTTCCATCAGATGTGTTGTAATCTACTCCTCTTATCTGTAGTTAATTCACAGTATAGAAGAAAAGAATACATTGGTACATATTAAGGACATTATAATATAACAAGTTGGAAAGCTTCAAAGGTATGTTGCTCGGACTTTCTGAAAATGTTGTCACACCTGTGTCAAATCCTTAAAAAAATGCACTACTACTTTTGAAGGATCTGACATGCACCCCAGTGAGCACTTTGGTGCACTCATAGAGGAATGTTACTCATACATGATACACATTTGACAATGTAATGAAATTTTTGCACTATCAATGTATTTTAATCACTTGTAGCAAGTAACCTGTCTTATTTTCCAGGTTATTTACCCGTCATTATGTTAGGGGTGACTCGATAGTGAAAAACATCGTTTGACGTTGTTAGTGTAGCGTGTGGAAGTTAAACTCATAGTAGTACTAATGTATGTACATATATTACTTCTAACCTTCAGCCCTGGAATTATTCCCCTGGCTGCATCAAAACAAGCACCAGAGATCCGTCCTTGCTCGCGCAATTCAGGTCGAGGAGCTTCTCCTAACCTTCCTTCAGGGTCTGATCCAATTACATTGAAATACCTGAATTATTTGATTCGAGAATCGTAAGAAATTGGAAACAAACAAACTTCTTTTCTAGAATACGATACTCCTAGAAAAGGGTTTAAGCTATGTGCACTGACAGTATATAGCTTTCTTAAAACAGTAACCAACGACAGAAGGTAACTCTTTATATCAAGTCTTTGAGAAATAGACTGAGAATCTGTTATAACAAGTTAAATTGCATGGATAGTGTGAAAATTCTGTACAGTCAGTATATATAATTTAAATCCCGCAGGCAAAATATAAGAAATCATTGATAGCACAAATTACCTTAATATCATGACAGCAACATCAGAAGTTTTTGAGAAGTCCAGTATGATATCTTCAGCCATTTTCTTTGCTTTTCCATACGGATTTATCGGTGCCTGATTGTTCAAAGTTAGGTCAGTACACCGGAAAAACTAGAATGATTGACTACAATTATAATAACCAAACAATTACTCCACAAGTTCGCACCAGCAAAAGTGTCAAATTGATAAAAAAAACTGGTTCCAAGTTAACATCAAAGGAAGTGTTCTTAATAGCACATAAGCTACTTTATTGAAAATCAATTTAACGTAAATTTCTTAATAAGTAACTGGAATGCAGTTACTGACTTGCGGGGTTTCTTCTGTAATAGGCATTTTCTCAGGCTCTCCATACGTAGCACAGGTACTCGAGTAGATTAGTGTCTTTACACCATATGTTGTCATTGCCTTAACTAGTAGCAATGTATTCGATGTGATATTGTGATAATACCTGTAAAATACTCGAGAATATTACTATAAAAGAATAACAAGGGTTTCTCATAATTTTGATCTTTCTGAATGTATGAAATGAACAAGCTCGGAAACAATAAGTACAAAAGAACACTATTTTCAGACAACTGCATTGGAAGACTAGTTCTTGAAATGAAATCTATGCTGCTCGGACTCTCCAAAAATGCTTCTATACCCATGTTAGATCCTCAAAAAAATGCACCTGTTTACATTTTTGAAGAGTCCGAGCTACATAGAATGAAATCATTATTTTAGGTGGAAGTATAAAATGCGTCGAACTGACCGATTTTATACAGTCGATATGAGTTAGAGCTTCAAATTTTGGGGAGTACCTGAGAGGCTCTTGTGTACTTTCACCAACATATGCAACAGCTGCAAAATGCATCACAGCATCAAATGCATTTCGTTTAAATATCTTGTTAACCTGAGTTACCGGTTAAGGATGAAAACGCCAGCCTATAATCAAGACCAGGGGCGGAGCTACAATATTAGGAAATCAATTAAATAAGTGTAAATATTTAATTGCGAACCAGTAACTCAATCGAGCTATGGTTTCAACGATAGGTTTAGACCATAAACTTCAAATCCTGACTCCGCCTTTGAATTAGATCAGTAAAAGAGGTGATGTGAAGCAATCAAGATAAACGCGGAAAGAATGAAAGAAAACGTTATGGATACAGCTACTGCATCTCCTAAATCTGCATAAATAAACTGAAGTCGTCCTGGCTCAGGAAACAATTCTTGAAGAACTTTTACAGCGCCCATGTTTCCACGCGAAAGGTTGTCCTGTTCAAAGAATCCCGGGATTATGCACAATGTCAAAACAAGTTCAAAACTTGATTCGTGAAGGGGGGGACTCTGAAATGATTAAGTAACTTACAACTATAGTTACACGGTATGAATCCTTTAGGAGTCGAATGGTAGCATGAGAACCTATGAAGCCAGCTCCTCCAGTAACTAAGACATGAGTTACACCAGGTTCACGTTGAGCAAACTGAAAATTTTAAATGAAAAATGACTATTAGATTCGTCGTTATCAAAACGAAAAAAAATCTGAAGGTAAAACATTTGCATAAGAATAAATTGTATGCTTGAACTAGCCCTGCTTCAGTAAAATATAGTTTTGATATCACTAAGTAAATAGGAGTGCGTTAACGTTCTCTCTACCAGCTTAAGCTTTTAGATGAGATGACCACACATTTAAACGACATTTAAACTGTTGTGGACCATAGATCACTTGAAATTCAGGGTTGAAGAAGTAAATGAGAATGCAATGCATAAGATGAAAACTTCAAGTAGAATTTAACCTTCATGAAACTACTAAAACCAGGTGATGTTCTGAATATTAGAAAACAAATTGCAGTAATGCCAGCAGCCAAGAGCAGTTTTCTAGTAATATTGTTCCTTCTCTTGGACACCACCAATATATCCATGCCTGAAAAAAGAAACGCGTAAGCGCCTTTAGCATTCCTCGAGTATTTTTTCACTTCAAACTTCATGATTTTTAGCTGAGAAATTGGGGTGATTCATCTTAAATCCATTTGAATCATACTATAAATGATAGTTCTTCCACATTACACTATTACTATTTATGAAACTAGTGGTTTATGACCATGTATATGTATCACTTTGCAGCTATTGAATCTGTACAAGTACTTTAAAAGTCAAATCATTGCATTTAAGGCAAGCTAGTTAGGAGGGTGTGGCAGTCGCGAATTAGGATAGAAGGATAGAGGGTACTGGAGTGTTGTTGTCGTAGTAATATCCTTGTTCTTGTAAGTTGTAGTTATTGCTTTTGATTTCCTTTATCATTTGTGCTTATTGTGCTTCAGTTATCGCACTATGTTGTTATTGTTCTTTTGACTAGTTGCTATGTTTTCCTCACGACTTTTTTTTTTCCATACCTACTTTGATTTTCTGTACTCGAGCCAAAGGTCCTTCGGAAACAACCTCTCTAGTAAGGTCTGCGTACACTCCATCCACCCTAACTCCACTTATGGGATTTCATTGGGAATGTTGTTGTTGTAAGGTAAACTAGTTTTAAAGAATCCGAAGGCTATTAAAACTGAGGGAAAAGGCTCCAACTCCTAAACTCAAAACTAGTCAGAAATTCCCATTTTGAGCTTGTTCAGGGGGATGTTCCCATTGATCTTGACTTTACAAATTGTGCTTCTTTCTAATTTCCATACAAAGTCTATCCTATGTTATACTCATCATTAGCAAATTTTCTCGTATTTGCTCTTTACCCTATCCAATCCAAAGCATAATGGAGGATATTTTTAAAAACCATTATAAAAAGTAGAGAGGTAACGTTTGGACCTTTTATCCACCTGGTCCACACTCTGGACCTCAACTAGAGTCGAGCAAATACGAGACGATTTGCATTATGGTAATGCTATGAATAACACCAAACTATAACGAAGGGTAAAATTAAGAAATATCCATAGAGGAGTGGATTTGAACCTTTTTCCTAATATTAACCCAAAAGGCTCACAAGATTGACTTTAAATAAACAAAAAGACATAAAAGGAGAGAGCTCACTTACTTTTTTCACAAAAAAAATAAAATTCTATTACTCAAAGCAATTGCTTTCCTATTGCAAAAATCATACTTGCAAAACTTCACTCACCTGCACCAAGAAAAACAATGTAAATACTTATTCTGACTCGATGTTTATATCAAACTAAGCAAATTGACCTTAGCGGTTAAAAATAAAAGCAAGAATATACATCACCACCTAACTATGGTTAAAAAAAATGAACCCATGTATGAAAAACACTTATCTTGCATTAATTGATCTGCTGTAAACATATAGTATGAGTAAGTTTTACGTAGTACTACCTCCATCATATTCTACACGATACACTTTGATTAGGCATGCATTTCAAAAAAGAACGAACAAACCTTTGAAACTTATGATCTAAAACAAACTAGAGATATTTGTAGGGATATAGTAAAATGAGAAATTTAAAGCTAAATTATTCTAAATACAGAATATATCTTTTTTGTAAAAAAATGATCCAATAACTTCAAGAGAGAACAAAGAACCTTAATTACCAGAAAAAAATGATAAACAAGAGAAGTGATTCAACAAATTTTATAAATATAAATTAAAGAAAGCAAGAAAAAAAAAGAGAATGATGATGAATAAATGGTGCAAAAATAGATCTAAAGCCTCAAAATAAGGGAATATTAATTATTTTACAACTTTGAATTGTCATAATGAAGTCCTGGTCTTCTGGGAATTGAAGTGTTTTATGACTATTATCCTTATTACAGTTAACATAAAATGAGGCATGTACAATTAACTCTTTTTTTTAAAAAAATAAGTCTTACAATTTTTAAAAAGTTAAAATGGCGAAAATCATGTAAGAGTTAATTGACGAGAGGGAGTTGCTCGGATGGTAAATACCCCTCACTTCCAACCCGAAGGTTGCGAGTTCGAGTCACCAAGGGAGCAAAAGGGGTGGGAGCTCCTAGGGGAGGGTAAATTTTTTTTAAAAAAAATGTAAGAGTTAATTTAATTTAGCATCTCACGAATGATTATAAGGAGGATCATTTCAATTTAAACAACAATGTGATTGTTATTATGTTGATACTCACATATTATGGCGAAGTCACACATCAATATATAGGAGGTTCGCGCCATAATGAAATGGATGTACACGTTTCATCAACCAATTGGTGATCCACACGACGTTGACCTCGCCCCCCTCGAGGTCCTCTGCTACGTACCTCATCCCTATGTACAGCTTGCCTTTGACGACGTCGAACAGGCACAATAGGCGGTTCCTCGTATTCAGTTGGTGGTGTATAGTCTGGAGCAAAGCTCAACCGCGTCCCCAGGGAGGCAGCAGTCATAGACTCCACTGAAATGCGGCTGAACTTCTCTGCCAAAACCTTCTCTGCATCAGACGCGGTAGGATCATTCCCGACACTGAGCGCCAATTTATATGAATTTTGATGTCCTCGAGCCTAAAACAAATTAAAAGATAATATGTGTCCGTAGTCAACGGTCTAAGCTACGTATAAAATATCAAACAAGTACAATGATGTACGATACGTACCAATGCCTCATGTCTGCCTGCCATGTGTTGATATCCCCTATCCACATCATGAGTTGGATTTCCTATAAAAATACGCGAGTGACGGTGATACCAATCAAAGTACTCTAATCTTGGCCTCGAAGCTTCAATCACTAGCTCAGCACGAATTATGTTATCTCGACGATGTGCCCAAAAAGCAGCCATAAACTCAAAATAATGTATATCTTGTTGTGTTACCCTATATCGCTTGTCACGCTTGAAATGAAGGTGGTCAAATGTAGTGCATGGTCCAGGAATATGTTGGTCCCTACCAAACTGTCTTAGGACGCGGTCCACCATGTGCCACTCACGATAGATCCCACAAATTAAGGGCGTTTGTGCCATCCAAACATCTCGGCCACGCCGGCACCACTCAGGGAGCCCATTAATGATTGTCTCTGAATAAGGCTCCCAAACAAACTATAGCAGAAAAACGTAAACATTCAATAAATTAAGCAAATTCTACAATTCTATTCGAATAATAACTCAATCGAAAAGCAAATAGCAAACATAAATTACGATAAATCACCTGGCCATCATTTAGGTTGTCTAATACATCCCTGCAAATGGCAAGCACACCTCGCACCTCATTTTGGCGAACTCTACAACGAGTCCACTTTCGTGCAAGTGCCGTATGTGGCTCAGGTGGAGACATAGGTTCTCTTGGAGGACGCAATGATGGCTGCATCGGGATAAGTCGCTCCCAAGCCCAGACCTACATTAAGAAAATTTTAAAAATATAAAGATTATAGCTATCAAAATAAGAGAGGCAAATAAAACCACATAATTGAAAAGTCAAATACCTGCAACAAAGAAAGAAATCCACATACATCGCTAGCCGCGGACATTGAAGCACGACATAGACAATTGTACAGGTACGACAATGCGGATGCTCCCCAAGCTTGTGTTCCCATTGTGCTAAGGTCCCGCATATCCAGTAGAAAGTCTAAACTAAGTTTACAACCGGACTTATCAGGAAATATTGTGCCACCGCACAACCATAATAGATACAACCTAACTCTTTGTTGCACATTAACCTCGGCTGATTGGTCTGTAATAGCATCTAAGCTGTCCATATATGCAACTAAACTACCTACATACAACCTACTAACGCCGGTAAAGCAATTCTCATCAGGTGCCCAACCAGTAAGCTCGTAGATCAACTGTTGCCACCCCTGAACAGAGATATCTCTAGCACCAGCTTGAAGCAAAGGGTCACCATCTACACACATGCCAAACATGAGCTCGACATCCTGCAATGTGATCGTTGCCTCACCTGTACACATGTGGAAAGTATGCGTCTCTGGACGCCATCTCTCAATTAGTGCAGTAATGACTCCCCAGTCATATGGAACACATCCTACCTCTACAACTCCCCTAAATCCACACCTGCCAAAATAGTCAAGAATACGGGGATGCAAAGGACGATGCTTCAAATGTTGCCATAATTCATGATCTGTACGACGTGGATGTAGACATGCTTTCTCTCCCCTCAAGGTCCCATTCCACACACTTTGTGATCGATGTTCCGCCTGCAACGTTAGCACATCATAAACTTCTGGACCAGAATGTACAGTCACCTGTGGAGGATCCATACCTATAAACAAAAAAATTAAAGACACACAATTATGAGTAGTATTTTAGAAAGAAATAATCACAAGAGAATACAAAACTCAATTACTTCTCTTACTCTTAAAAGTGAAGATATCTTTTTTACACATTCAACTCCATCAAAGAAAAAGTTAATTTTGGGATTATAGTCAGTAAAGACAAGTACATAAATGAATGTATAGCATATTATAAATTTTCTTTAATTTTACCTAGTATATATTTTTTATTTGTTGTATATTTTCAATTTAGGTATTTTGCACTTAATCAAACACTTATATCTTATTGTGCTTTAGACTTGAAGGTTTAACAAGGCCTCCTATATCCAATCCATTCCATATTAGTTGATCGCTTTTCATTTTATACAGTGTTTAAGAAATCATAAATAAGATAATCATTTTTACTAATTTACCCTTTATCCATATTGATGGACATCAAAATAATTTATAATAAAAAAATATGCTCAATAGCATAGTAAGTATGAATAAATATCATTGGATAAATAGATATAAAGTAATTAATGAACTCTTATAAAAAGAAAATTTTCTAACATCTAAATTTGTTTAGCCTTCCAAATAGTATTAATTGTAGGGGTAAAATGAATATTTTTTAATAAATTAATTTTACCTTAATTTAGTAAGTGAAAAGCAATTTAAAAACAGTATTTTTAACGAGATAATAAACTAATATATGATAGAGAGAGTATTGACTTTATATTCTTTTTGGACTAATTACTAAATTTCACCAAAGCTTTAAGAACACCATCCCAACATAGAAGCAAGTTAATAATTCCTTAAAAAATAAAAATTAATACTCAATTAGTTGAATAACTAAACTTTCACCTCTTATAAGAAGTAATCCTAAAGCAGAAAATTAAATTCTAAAGCAAAACTAGGACCATGCATTTCAACTAAAAATCTAGCACAACCATTAAAAAAAAAAAAAAAATATTATGAAAAATCAGATATCATAGATCTACCCTAACTAAACAATATTACATGAAACGAAAAAATTAATAACAACTCGAGCTAGCAAAAATACCTTAAAAATTGAATTTTGAACTGAAATTTTTGCTGTGTTGAGAGTTGAGGCACCACAAACGTAGTGACGAACAATATTTAACAAAAAAAATGGTTTTTTTTTTCTTTGCTTAAACTGATGGTGAATGAGGAAGATGAAATTTGGGGAGAAATTTTATCAGAAAAAAATGTCTTTAATGGAGGAAATGGGAAAGAAAGAGAAAGCTATTAAAAGCAAGGCGCACCGCTTTCTGCGACTCGCAGTTGTAGCAGTTTTTATTACCATTTTCGTTTTGATTTGATATAAAATTTAAAAGATTAAAGAGGAGTTTTGAATGAATTGTTCGTTCTTAATATATCAGGTAAAATGTTGTTAAAAAAGAAAAGAGATTGTTTTTAAGATGAACTAAAAAGGAAAATAACGCAATCAAATTAAAATGGAGTGAATAAAATAATTGAACAACTCATTGCTTAGGGTAATTATTGTTTGGTCCAATTTTAGGTACTTATTATCAATTTTTTATTTGTACATACCTTAAATCGATAATCAAATTAATAAGATATTGTTGGAATTGATGCTTTCTTGTCCAACTTTCTTCCCCCACAAAATTTTGAAGCAATGTTATAACGCTCTATCAAACACAACTTCAAGTTTCAAAACTCACGAAACTTCCATTCATAGGACTTTAAAGTTTTCTCAAATAAAATGTATGTCCAAACACAAGCTTCAAAAACCACTACTTCGTAAACTTAAATTTTCAAGTTCCAACTTCAAAATCTACAGCCAAACGAAAACTCAGAGAAAGTAACCTCATCTTAAGATGGCAAAAGCTTTAGTTCAAAAGTAAAGCTTTTTTCAGCCATCATATTAGTGTTGCTGATCTATACAGTTCTAGTATTCAAAGCAACAGGCCCCTGTTTTTTTTACATGCTGTGTACCATATAATAGACATGAATTGCTAAAAAGCAAAACATTACACAGAAACACTGCTCTAACATACATAAACTATCGATTTCGATTGGCTGGGAAAAATTCAGCACTTACATCAAACGAGACATGTCGTTATACCACTGAACGAGCACTGGTGTTGACATTCAGTCGCATACAGTGACGAGTGATTAGAATACACAACCCTTTTCATATTGCGACGACTGAAGAAGACAACATATACCTACAGTTTATCCAACATGTTAACACTGGTAAAAGCTATAATGTTCATTGCCATACCTGAACCATTGACGGGGGATGACAACTTTCAAATCAACTCGGTAAACAAAATGGGGAAATGTTACAGTAAAATAATAGTCGATGAACAAGAGCATGTAATTACTATTACAGTTATCATCCATGTTAAGTTTCAAGTCTAGCAAATGTATCCTATCAAACCTGCAGAGTTACCATTACGTCCTATGAGCCAACGTCACTTTAGGTGAACACCTTCTTCCCCGATAAAGAGAGGGGAGATAGCCAAGTCAGAGTGCTCCCTAAACTCCACATAAATGGCCTGTACATCCTATCTTTCCAGCTTTAATCCAAGTTTACAGAAGAGCAATGAAAAATACGCTCTTTGGATGAGAAACACTAAAAGGAGAGACCAATAACCCCATCACTTTCTAACATTATACACAGTTACGTAACATGAGACTTGTCACAAACGAGAAAGGAAAAAGGGAAAGAACAAAACTTTTACTTCAAAAAAAAATGAAGAAAAGTTGAGGGAAGGAAGGAGAAAGAAGCATGGAAAGAAAAGGCAGGGAGAAAGGAAAAAGAAGAAGAAAAAGAAACACAAGTTAGAAGGGGAAGAGGAGCTTTATGCATTAAAACGACGCCCCACATACCCTTGCTAGCCTTCAACATTTCTACTGGCATGGAGGTAAAGCACAACGTTGTGTTCTGAAAAAGGCAGCCAGATGGTGATCTTGAGAACTATATGCAGCTGTGGCATCTTAGCATCTCCACTAACAGCTTACAGATTCAGGATTTATTTGTCCACTGCTTTCACCATGAGCATTGAATCCAGTTACAGGCATGGACCTCTGAGCAAAATTCAACAACAGCTTCCTCTGGTGCTCATTTGTGTGTGGGAGACTAGCACGTAAGAGTTCGACTGGCATTTCTCTGCTTACAGCTCTTGCAGCTTCTGAACCAATCAGTTCTGTGTTTGACTGGGCTGGTGAAACGAGCGATTGCATTATAGAGTCATACTTACTCAAACAATACTTAGTAAGTAAACCAAAAAAGGCATCAAAAGATGCCTGCCAAAGGGCAGGGTTAGGCATGCTGAAGCTGCTAACAGCCTGAGGATCAGTCAAGAGATAAGTTGCCCTTTCAAGAACAGATTTAAGAATAACAGAGGCTCCATCTCCAGCAGGGCTTCCAAGAGGGCGAAGAGGTGGCTGCTCTGAGGAGCAAACAACAGCAGCTAGACAAGCACTAAGCAAATTAAGGTCCATGCCACTTGTACATGCAGAGACTGTTTTTGCAAGTGCAGTGATAGTCTCAGCAGCTCCTAGATCAGGTGGAAGGCCGCCAAACAAAAACCTTAAATGGCGAAAAATTGTCATGCAAACTATTCTTGCAAGCTCACCACCAGGTACAAGAAGCTGAAGATACCTTGAAATGAGTTTCCGGCCTTTTGGTAGAGACACCAACCATAAGAACACAATGTCATCTTTAGGGGTCAGCCCAACTGAACTGCCACTTTTTCCAAGCGGGTCAACAAGCTGAAGTGAGGCAGCCATGCCTTCCAACAGAATCTGCCGCTTCCGCCTCAGCTGAACACCACCATCTTGCGGCTGACTAAACTGAAGTAGCCTATTGATGTCATCAACCTCAAGGAGAAGATAAAAACCATCCTCTACTGTAATTCTAGCAGCAAGCATTGGTTCCTGCTCCAAAGATTTCTCAGACATCTTCTGATCACCACTGCCATTACATACAAATCCCGGTGGATCATATTCAAGAAGAGGACGAGGCCTGCGGATGGAAGAAAATGAAACTTGCCCCTTAGCATCAACATGGAGGTGAGGCTGTGAGTCTGTACTATTGCGTGATCGAGAAGGTTGCTCCTTGTTTGGACAAAAACGATGTTTTGACCTCGACTCAGCTGCTTTCTTTGCAAGGCGAGCTTGGTAATAATAGTCGTCCGCATATGGATCATTGCCATGTGTTGCAGGATGCTGCATTTTCAGGATGCTCTCTATTTCATCACCAGTCATGTACTTAGATCTGAACTTGGGAACATTATTCTCACTTTTTTGGCTACCGCCTTCAGAGCCTAGTTTAGAAAAGCGCACATTCTGTCTACCTTTATGTGATGACTTAGATTTTGAATCTCTAAAATCAGCCAACCCATGCTTACCGAGGTGGGCAGGAGAAGGAAAGGAATTAAACTGGGAAGGCAGTGCAGAAAAATGAGCTAAAGATGGTTGAACTGAATGATGCAATCTTTGCTGCTGCAGTTGCTGGGAAGAGATTAACAGAGGAGATAACAAACCATTCTGAGGAAATTGATGTGGAGATAAACTATTTAATAGTCTAGCATGATCCCCATGGCTGAGACTCACATGACTAGTCCAGTGATTTTGCAGACGGGTATCAAGAGAAAGACTGGGAGGTATCCATTGTGGCATGTTTCCACCATAATGAAGCCCATGAGACAAGCCTGGTAAATGGATATTAGGATTTGACAAAGTGGAGAGATTGGCATTTGAATAGGGAGACTGAGGTCCAGCAGCAAGAGATGGCATGCTTTGATGATGTGATAGACTGTATGGTGAGGCTTGTAGAGATCTGCCAACCGGAGGAGGGAGAGAAGTGAAAGATGACTTTGGCACTAAAATGGGTTCGCTTGAGAAGCGCTGAAGTTGTTGTGGTTGCTCAGGATTTGAGGATGTTCTATACAACGGTTTTGACTCTGACAGATGCACAGGAGAGAAATAAGACTGTGAAGACCATCTTTTGTTTTCCTGGTAACATTCAGTGTCAGACAAATGATGATCAAAACAATCAGGGAAATCAGTTTCCTTTGCCCATTCAGCTGCCGATGAACCTGCAAACAATTTCGGTCAATCAAAGAGAGCTACATGGAAACTCATCATTAGAATAACAATCATTAACAATAGATCTAATCTGGAACATGTTACAAAGGCAATCCAATTTTTCCTAGATAGAGTCTCACAGATTTCCTTTTAAAAAGACGAAAGATGGTAAGGAGATGATTTCAGCACAAGTCAATAACTTTTTGTATTCTCCCACTTAATGCTCAACACAACCATTTGATAAACAACAAAGCAGAGACATAACCACATGTCACACACATATGCAGAGAAAAGGAGTACAAATGTGTAGAAGTCCCAAACTTAGATCCTATTACATTTCGTTATACACAAGTTGCCAATAAAAAATAATATGCAAGACAAATAAATATACAAATAAATGAGCAAGACAAGAAAAAAAAAAGAGACTTCGGAGACAACAAAGAAAGAGAAACTTTATGATATTTCAGAAATTTACAGACTTGGACTAGTGGCCCAATAAGCAGGAGAGCAGATAGTGTTAAAGGAATATGATTTCAATTACAAAGTAGCATCAGATAAAATTAACAAGAAAATAGTGAATTTCATACAGCAGAAAGCCCAAGAGATTTTTTTCAATATAAAAAAGTAATATCAGATATTGACTCAAAGATGAATCCACATGTGCACTTACTTTCCCTCGAAAACGATCCTGATCCACGATCACCAATAATTCCTGGATGCCTAGGTCCTGCGACATTTCTGTTCAACTGGAGAAAAGAAAAAAAATCATGTAAGCTTTAAAAAATAATATGTTAGGTCACACCATCGAGACCATTATAGCATACTTGACTTTGCAATATGCAGAAAAGATCGGAAGGTAAATCGAAGACGCATGCCATGCAAAACCAGGATCTTCAAATTTTAAGATATTAATGATCAAATCAAGTACATTTGAGACAGCCTTTCCTTTTAGTGCCATTCAGAGTACTAGAAGACTATGTAAATCAGAAAAAGAAAATTATTAGTTCCAAGTGTGCTTAAAAAGCTCTGTTTCTTTTCACCTACGCCTCAAGTTCAATATTTTGCAACTATCCAATCATTATCCCCTTCAAAGACAGGACACTAATCAGATTGATAGCACAGAATAGTTTCACATTTCTAAGAGAAGATGCTACAAGTTCCAACAGCCTTACTAGTTAGTGGTAAGTTGTTTGGCTTGCAAGCAAGTTATTCGGGATAAAATAATCCCAGAGTGTTATCCTTATTGCTGATACCAAACGACCCCTTAGAGATCGACAAATTACATATGAGCAAAATTAACCGGATTTCTATTCAGAATCAAGAAGAGATAAAATAAAATAGCATAACCAGGTATTATAATGAACAGCACCACTTAAGAAGGTACACTGTGATCAAACCTTTGAAAATGTAGTTGCCAGATCATCTATGTCAGATAAAGACCCCAAAGCTGATCCCTGAAAATAAAGCAGTATATTAGTATAGGCAGCAAAAGAGGTATAACTACAAAGAAAAGTACAATACGTCAACAGTTTATCAAAGTAATAAAAAATATAGCATGCTCAAACCACCAAAGGCCCAAATTCACAAGAGATGGCACCAAAATATTTTAGGGATCAGACATAAGCTAAATGCAACTTAATGAGAGATATGAAACTCCTGAGCCAGAAGAGAAGAAAGTGGGTCAAATAAAAACAATAAGTACTCCAACTATAAAACTATTAATTGGCAACAAGACAGTAGATCCGCCAGTTATAACAAGATAAGCCCATTGATAAAATTCCAAAACCAAATTATAAAAAAAAAGGAAACTTGCACTCTTTTCCCTCAAGTTAGAGCTAAATGCCAATCTTAAAACTTGGTACTAGCAATCAACATTTTTCAGCCTAAATTTTAATGAACGAGGAAATATCGTTCATCGTGGGTACCGCAGACCTAATCAGAGTGAAGCAAAAAAAAACCATGCCTTCTGCCACCCTTTGCTGTTTATCTCACTACCACTTCTCCAAACCAGCACAAACCTTAATTGCAGCTCGGAAACTTGGACCAAAACTTGAAAACCACCATCCTAACCCTCCAAATAGCCTCATAGATCAATGGTGAAAGGAAAGACTATAGTGGACTCGTGATTGTAGAGTACATGGAGAGAGGGTTTCAGGACTCTTAAGTGACAAAGCAAGAAAAGAACTGGGCAGAGGACAACAGAATGATAAAATTTCCATTTTTCTTTTTAAAGGATGTCATCTCACATAAAATTGGAAGTAAAATGCAATGAGCACAAAAGTAAACAAGAAACAAAGATTGGAAAATGAAGTAGCAAATCCAAGGACCAATTTATGCTAATTTGTTCCTGGTGCAATATATGTATCATATCAATGTTTCAGCACCATGGATGCTACAGAAGACCTAACTACAAGTTCTCATAACTTGAGTGCCCATAATTAGTAAGACCAAAGAAGAAAATGAGTTTATCTCTAGTATTTTCAGTAATAGAATGTGTAGATGCCAAGTTTATTTATTTCCTTTTTTCTCATTATATAAAGATAAAAAACAAATGTCAATGTCCAAGAGTGGCTACATGACCACACTTTTCATTAAATACCAAACCGTCATTAGGCAAACATTTCATTTCAAATCCAAAGCAGAGTAACAGAAGGATGTACCTCATCTTTTTCAAACAAATGGTACTCGTGTGTATCGACATCACCAAATCCACCATCCACCACGGGAACAGAATTGTTTCCTTCTTCCTCTAGACCACCCAATTCAACTTCCTCTCCTGAATCTCGTCCAAAAAATGCATATTGTGATGCATTGAAGAGAGCACCATCTGCTTAACCAAAGGAAAAAAGTCAAAATTTATACACCGTTTCCACATCAAAAAACAAGCACGGATTTTCTTTTAAATGTAATACAGGAAACTGTAAAGAAAATTGACCATGAACCTAACTCAATCCTAAAAGCTAGCTAGCTCAAGAGTTGAGAATTGCCCAAGCCATCCCTTCACCGAACGATGTGGGACTCTTCAACCGAAACATAGATAGAATCAAACAGTAAATTGGACGAAATTCAGTAAGAGCATCAAGACAGAAAAGAAAAACAAGCGGACAACAATAGCAACTATGCCTTAACCTCAAACTAATCAGGCTGCTATATAGATCTTCTATCTGCATTCCTCTCAATCCAACAAATTTCAACCAAAGAAAACACACAATTGAAAAATGAACTAGTTGAGATGCTATCCGAATCCTCTAGATATATATTCCCTCAATTCTGACTCATTGAAAAAAAAACCACTTAGGAAATGAACTAGTTGAATCATCTATATCCATCCCGTAGAGCATCATGCCTGAAAAGAAAAACAAGAGGATAACAATCCATTTGCTATATGAATCTTCTTTATGCATTCAGCTCATTCTCACTAAATTCAACCAAAAGACACACAATTTAAGGATGAACTAGTTTAGTTGGGTCTCTGTATGAATCCTCTATATCTATACCCATTTTAAACCACCACTTTCCACTTAAGAAACGAACTAGCTGAAACCCATATAGAATAAAACAGTAACTCAAATGAAATCCAAGCAGAGTCGAATCGGTTACTCTTCCCTATATAAATCTCCTATATGCATTCAGCTCATCCCCACAAACTTCAAGAATGAAGTTGGATCGCTATATTAATCCTCTATATATGTTTCCTCTTATCTTATCCCATTTAACAAACAAAAACTTCACTTAAGAAATGAACTAGCTGAAACCCAGATAGGAATAAAACAGTAACTCAAACCAAATTCAAGCAGAAGCATAATCAACCCAAAAAAAAAAAACAATAGCAACTTCGCCTTAATCTCAAACTAATCAATTAACTATACAAATCTCATATGTGCATTCAGCTCATTCCCACCCAACTTCAACCCAATTTAAACAAAAAAAAACACAATTCAAGAATGAAACTTGGGTCCCATCTAAAAAAAACCAGCTGAATCATCAATTTAAAAAAAACATATTTAAGAAGGGGAAAAATGCAGTGAGCTGACCTGAGATGGAGCTCGAAGAGTTAGACAAGTCCATGAAATCTTTGCAATCGGATCTCTCCATAATAATTTAACAAAAATCACACAAAATAAATTGAAAAAACAAAAACACCAAACGTAACCATATGTTCACCGACCGGAAAAGGAGAAAGATTTTCACCGAATCAAAGAAAAAAAACCTCTAATTGGCTAAAAAAGAAAGAAAAAAAGCAGAGGTTTTTAGGGGTTTCGAAGAAATACAGAGAGAAAAGACATAGCGTGAATATGCACATTACGTGTTTGGCTAAATGCGTGTGTGAAAGTAAGGGAAGAAAGAGACGGGAGACTTCCTTTTTGTTTCACCAAAGGTGAATCGTGGTGCATCGGTAAAGGTTTTAGGTTTAAATTTTGTGTATAGAGAATATTATGTATGTCTTTATCGGTGTTTAATGTGATCATCAAACACTATTGCGAAATCAAAAAAAAAAAAAGTGAAAGAAAAAATGATGGAGAGAAGGAAGAAATCTTTTTTTATTGCAAATTTGCGGTCTGATACGTTTTGGACAATTATTCATATGTGTTAAGTTTGATATGACGAGCTAAATTGGAAAAAAAAAATATGACTCTCCTCTATGGGATACTACCTATTGCATCAGTTCAAACATTCTTATAAGTGATACTAATAATACTTTCTCGGTTCATTTTTTACTTAACATAACATATGATTAATATTAATTAAGTAGTGAAATATTAATAAATTTGTGAATATTTATAAGTAAATCATTAAAGTGTGCATCTCAATTGATTGAACGTTATCACTTTGTATATAACTGCTCTGTCAAGAAAAACTCTAGTGCTTACTCAAATATTACAAAAATCAAAATTAAAATTTATCAATAATTAAAAGATTAAAAGTATTACTGACCTATTAATTATTTAGGTTACGAAGTAGGCTTAGCAATCATTTGGTCGCTGGGTAGAAAGGGAATTATACAAGTACTAGTGTTTGATTTGTGGAATGAGAGGATAACAATTTCGAAATAAAATGAATGATTATTTTACTTCGCATTTGATTGATGCGATAAGGATAGTGATCTTATGGAATATACTAAAATAATGAGATTATTATTTATCTCTTTTAGAAGGCGGGATAGCTAATCTCGTAAAATATCCTTATTTATTTCATCATGCATATCAAACAAGTCATAATAAAAATCATATTTAATAGATCGTACAGTACTAATTTATCGTTAAACTTGTAACTTTGTATTCTTCAAATAGATCGTACAATACTAATTTATCGTGAAACTCGTAACTTTGTATTCTTCAAATAGATCGTACAATACTAATTTATCGTGAAACTTGTAACTTTGTGTTCTTCAAATAAATCGTACAATACTAATTTATAGTGAAACTCATAACTTTGTGTTCTTCAAATAGATGGTACAATACTAATTTATGATTTTTTTAAAACTTATTTTGACTTATAAAAGTATTTTAGATATTTATAGAACATGTAAACAAACTAAAAAATATATACTTATAAAACAATTTGAAAATAAGAATTATATTTAAATTTTTATAAAAGCTCAAGTTACTTCAATTCCAAATAAAAAGATATAAAGGGATAATTAATTTCCCAATCTTTAGCTTGAAGATAACTCTAGTTAATCATGTCAAACACAAGTAGTTAATTATAAACACAAGTATGTAAGCAAGATAATTAACTTCGTAAATTAATAACAAATGTATATATCATATAAGCAATATAAATAATAGTAACACAAATGATGGATTAATATGTATCTATTTTTCGACTTATGTGATCTTTGGAGTGAAAATTCAGAAATTAAATAACTTTAATGATTAAAAAGATTATCTTTATTAATCATTTTTTAATACTTTAGTAATCATTAAAATAATAAACTTGAAAAAAGGGCTAGTAGAGATTGGTGGTGGAGATCGATTGATTATGTCCTTTCATTTTTAGTATTCAACTTGGAAGAGATTTGCGTGCATTATGGTCTAAATTCAATGGATCTTAATTTTATATATCTTACATATTATGATAATAATAACATATTTAATGAAATTTATTAAGTGGGTTTGGGAAGGGCAGAGTATATACAGATTTTATCATTATCTCGTGAAGATAGTGACTGTTTTCAAAAGACTCTCGGTTCAAGTGTATCAAACCCAAGTAGAGGAAGAAGAAAACAATGAAGAAAGCCTTGTCATTAATAAGAAAAGCAGTGCAAAGTCTATAAGAAAAGAATACTAACAAACATCAAAATAGTGTGATAATCGAAAACACAATAAATGGCAAGAACTACAATGATACGACTAGTACGACTACTGTCCTTCTACCCTAATACGCGACTTCCACTCCTTCCTATGTAGAGTCATGTCCTCAATAATATGAAATTATGTCATATCCTATCTATTCACCTCTCTCCGATACTTTTCGATCTATCTCTACCCTCTTCGAATGCCCTCTACATTCAGTCTCTCACATCTCCTTACTAGGCATCAATGCATCTCATTCTCACTTCTCTCAGCTTATCTTATCTGCCATATTTCATGAAGATGCATGTGGATAAGCTGGTCAGACACCAACACATCTTAATAGACAAAAAGTTTGTGCCAATTTATTACTTGGACATTTTCTTATTATCTTAAAGACAAAAAGTTAGTGCCAATTGCTTTCTTAATTGATTACTAGGACATTTTTTTTTTCCCTACGTGTCATTTAGTGGTTGGTTAGGAGAAATATAATACGTGTTTATATTCTGCATAAGTAATATCATATTTGATAATTGATTAGAATTATGTATAAAATTAATATGATATTTAATTAAAAACTTGCATAATAAGTTATGCATGAATCTATATATAATTTTATACAAAATGAAAAAAATGGAATAAAAAATACAAATAATTAAATTTTATATAACTAATTTCAATATAAAATAATATATAATTTTTCTCATAATTAATTCATATATTGAGAATACATACATAACTCTGACCAGCAACCAAAGGACTTATAAATTCCTCCGTCGCTACTTGCTCCCGCACATCACGGACAAAATCAGAGAGCAATCTTTGGTGCAGATGAGAAGCACATGATACATTAATTGTGAGACCAAAAAATTATAGTAGAATATAACTATATATTATCAAAAATCATAGGAAATTTTGTGTGTGTTTTAAATTAATAGTGGGCAAATTAAATAATGCATATAGATGAAGGAGTACATTAATATATGTTAGCTAGTTGACTTTGTTCATTTATTGCTTTTTTGATTTCTCAAATATTCGATATCCACATTAGAGTTTGACTAAATTTGAATTCGTGCGTTGTCGGTCGAGCTCATTTATAGGGCCGATGGCGCTTCCAACATGAGTTTTTTCTACTTTGTCCAGTTTTGTTGCTTTATTTGTGTGTGTGTTCAATGCTCAATGGAATGAAGGGAAGTCATAACATAATTGGTAAAGTCATTTTATGTGTTCAAGAGGTCACAAGTTCGAAAAGCTGTGAAAATAATTTCTTGCGAAAAAAATACAAGGTAACATTGTGTACACAATAAACTCTTGTGCTATGAAACTTTTTCAAACCTTGTACATGTATATCAACCACATATATATGAAGCATATATTATATTGTTTTGGTATAAAATTTTCACATCCTAACACTAGAAAGGAATGTTGTCAAGTTATCCATAGCTTTACAACTAGCCACTTTCCCCATTGTCATCTCATTTAGCCTATCAATTCTTTCACTCATTCCATCATCCTCCATGACCTTTCTCAATCCTCCTTCCAAATCTTTCACTCCAAAACCATCAATCCTTACCCCAATTCGCCATTTCTGAACAATATAAGCACAATTTACAAACTGATCACCCGCGACCGGATAACACATCAATCGTTTCTTGGACTGTATAGCTTCCATCGTAGAGTTCCATCCACAGTGCGTCAGATAACACCCTACACCTTCATGTTGTAGCACATTCATTTGTGGTGCCCATGACACAATCTTCCCTTGTTTTGAAATCCTTTCCAAATAGCCCTTTTGTAAACCTTGTCTCCATAATGGGCCTAACACCCAAATGAAAGGCCTTTTTGTTGCTTCAAGTGCCAATGCCAAACTATTAACTTTTGCTTCACCAATTGGACTCACCCAACTCCCAAAAGAAATATACAATACTGAATTAACAACTTGTTTATCTAGCCAATTCATGCAACTTATATCTTCCTCCCAAAAACTTGAATTCTTGATTGTTACATGAGTGTTCAAAGGCCCAATTGGGAGTATTTTGGTATCAAAATTTGTTGTATTTTGGTCTTTATTATTGTGACATTCATCTTGAAAAGCGTTTATTAATAACCACTTGAGGGTTTTTGTTCTCTCCAGTGTTCTTGTCCAAAACTTGAATCTTGAAATTCTTGCATTTGGATTTCCAATAAGCCATGGTAAATCTTGTGGTTTAATTGTAGGTTGACCAAATGAGTGGCAAATTGAATCATTGTGTAATGGACAACCTGTGGCATTGTCAATTATTGTTACTCATACAATTTCTCAATTAAAATAGATTATAATCATATTGAATGTTACAAAATTTAAACCATACACACAATTTTTATTATGAAAAAGGTTCAATTTTGCCCTCGTACGTCTGGATTTGCTTAATTTTGTTGTATGTTCATATGCTTATTATGAACAAATCATCTTATATTTTTCCTTTGAAACATAGTTCCAATGTGAAATAAGCAGATTGTAGATTAATTCTGCATGTTTATTCGAGGATTTTTTTTTTTTAATTTATCCTTTAGCTTTTGGTTATAATTAATTTTAAAGTTATTCTTAATTAAGAATAATAAAAACACATGGAATAATAGTTATTATTGGTGGTTGCATGTGAACATAACAAATTATCCTTTAATCATGCATGCCAATTTCCAAGTTGAATAAATAAAAGAACAACAAAAAACAGATTTAAAATAAAAACTTTATGAAATAAGTTATTCTTCAAAAAAAAAAAAATCATTTGATCATGAACCTCTTATGGTTGACTTTAATATGACATTATGTTAGAATGAGATAAGATGACCTTGACCTAATCATTATTAGTGCTATTTAATTACTTTAATTAATTACTCCTTAATCAAATTGTTTTTTTATTAACTTTAAGCAAATAACCAATTGACACGTATATATCAGCTTCTTGGATTCATGAATTATCTGACTAGATATTTATGTTACAAGTTTTTTTTTTTTTTTTTGCCGTGGTTTCCGGGTATCGCTTTGCGAACCTGACTAGCTGTATCCACCGGGTCCCGCTGTTTCAAGGCAGGTGCACCACGATTAGTTCCACGGGTCCCTGGAGACGCGTCCGGTTTGTAATGCCTCCAGTGGCCCTGTTGGGGCTCGAACTAGCGACTTGAAGGACTTTTTTTGTCCTCAGGCCTTTATGTTACAAGTTACTTGCATTAAAAGGCTAAATATATTACTCAACTAAAATATTAATATATATAGTACTTGATTCACATCAATCACAAATTTTATTTAGCGCTCAAACAGTTATTTATTCCAATGAATATCTAAATACATGATAAAATGTTCTTACATTTTTAATTTAAATTTTAGGGGAAAATCATTGTGTATGTTCTCAAGTGTGCGCCTATTAAGAAGCATTTCCTTTAATTATACACATTAATCGCAATTGGAACAAGTATGAGGTTTTATAACTTATTGAGGCTAATAGTTAATGCATATAATTAAAAAAACACACACACACATTTGAAGTGATTAACTTATTTATGTAATGAGCATTTACGAATACACAAAAAATATTTACAATTTGAACCAAAAATTTCTACTCATAAAAATAATTTATTAATCTATGCAAGTCATAATATACAGTATAGTATATTAATTATTATTAAATAATCTGATTGTGTTTTTAAAAAAAATTACAATGATCAAGAAATTGAAAGAAAAATAAAGAAGGATCAATGAAAGAAATAATTATATCTGAAAAAACTATTGATTGTGCTAGGATGAAAATGACCTCCTTATGTTTTACTAGATGTCTCGAATTTAAGTCTTGAATATGAAAAAAAAATTCTGACAAGGAATACTTTCCCTTTCTTGGGTCTTACGTACATAGCTATTAATATTAATTACTCGATGCTCTAAAGCATGGATATATCAGCCGCCGAGTAAAAGAAATGAATAAATTAAAGAAAAAAACTATGTCTACAAAGATCATTGGGGGTTTGTGATAGGAAGAATATGATCCCTTTATTGTTTAAATATAGGTCTCAAGTCTGAGTTGATAAAATCCTAGCAGGAAGCGCTTCTTTTTTTAACATGCTTTACACGACACAACTCCTAATTAATAAGTGAGAACGCTAAAGTGATTGAGTACCAGACATCGCGTGAAATAAAACTCGAAAAAAAAATATGAATATTACCTGTTTCAGAGATGATTCCATCATGTAACATTTCTGGAATTGAATTAATCAATTTATAAGTAGATAACATGGCTGGCCAAAATCCAGCAACATGAACACCACACTTATTAGCAATTTCAATAGCCCATGAAGCAAGCAAATCAACAATCAAACACACAATTCCATCTTCTTGATCTCGAATTATCGTTTCCAGTTGACATGGAATGTAATTTTCCATAGACTTTTCTATCGCGAAGAAATCGCCACCTGAAGACGTTGTTAGTCCATCTTGATCTAGTCCATCTGAAATAGACATGATGGAAATATTCACATCTTTAGAGTCAATTTTTATGAAATTTGGAATTATAACTATTGGATTAATGCCATGATTAACTAGCAATGAAGCTAATTTAATCATTGGTGTTACATGACCTTGTGCTGGATATGGAACTAGAAATACTTTGGACTTTTTTTTGCATTTCATGGTTTTTTTTCTCTCTAAGTTTTTTTTTTTTTTGTTGGTTTATAACTCTTAAAGGGACTCACTATGCAAGTCATAATATATAGTTATTTGTGGTGTGTGTGTTTTAAATTTGGGTGGGGGTGGGGGTCCAGACTAAGAGGTAGAGTAGGGTTGGAGGGAGGGAGTTGAATTAATATCTTTATCGAAAAATTATATCGTGCGGATAATATTTTTTTAGTTATATAAAAATTGTTGGATTTTACTTGGCGACGCAACTATTTTTTGTTTTTTTGAAGTTTATGAGTTTTAAATATAGAAAAAAAAAGTTATTTGATTCTTGGTAAATAATTTTTATATACTAGTTGATTTTTTAATATAAATACAAAATATGCGCTAAAACTATTGTGTTCTACCTAGGGGTGGATCCAAAGGTTAGCTTACGTGTTCAGAGGAATTCAATACATTTTGCTTATATTCATGAGTTTTATATCTTGAATATATCTATTTTTGCAGAATTCGCAAGTAAAATATTAACTCCGTCTCTAATTATAATATTCTAAATATATTTCTGACTCCATCACTTCGGATTACTTACTTTTGCAATTGGATTTCTCTTTGCACGTGGCAACTTGCTTACAAAAAAGGAAATTAAAGCTTAAACAAACATTGGAGAATTAATTAATTACTTTAAAAAATGTAAAACTTCTTGAAACTCTTTTAAGTTTTTAATTCATTCATTTCATAATTAATAGGGGTAAAATGGTAAACTCACTATGTCAATTTATTGTTTTCTTAATAGGTGTGTCAATTTAAAAGTGGACAAGTAATTAGGAACAAAAGGAGTATTAACTAATAATGACATGTTTGGCCAAATTTCTCATAAGTAAAAAGTGTTTATTTTATTTGAGGGGTACGTTTGATTAATTTTTTTTTTATGAATAGTCGCAAAAGTTATTTTCGGATTTTGAAAAGATTTTTTTTTTTTTGTCCAGAAGCACTTTTGAAAGTTTGATCAAATACAAATTGTAATGATTAATATTAATAAAAATATTTTTCAAATTAATTAAGTAAATATAAATTATTATTCTCCAAAAATACTTCTGATGAAAATGCGCCAATTTTTTTATAAAAAAAATAGCCAAACTATAGCTTGGTTGGTGCATAAAAAGCTCCAATCTATTGAGTGTAACATACTTCTATCAAAGCAACGAATAAAAAAGGGCTAGTACCAATATGGGTTGTGGTGCATTGGTGGGAGTGTTTCACTCTTAATCAGAGGTCTCGGATTTGAGCTCTGGATATGGAGAAAATCATGTTGGGAGCGCCACCGCCTAATGGGCCCTGCAGAGCGCGATTCGAATTTAGTCAGAGCTTTAATATGGACTCCGAACACCGGATGTGAAATAAAAAAAAGGGCTGATCAGTCAAAAGTACAGTTCCCTTTGTATCAAAAAAGAAAAAAAAAAGTGAATATTTGGCCATCTAATTTATATACCTATATCAAAAGGAGATTAAAGTTTTTATTTTCTCTTTTCTCTTCCTTTTCAATAATAATAGTGTTTTGATTAAAAATAATAGTATTTTGATCAACTTGCGGATATTAATTATTCTATCCAATATCTATTACACTTTATCAACCTAGAAATCGAATAAATATGCATCAAAATTTTTATCAAAACTATGTTCAAAGCAATAAATTAGAAATATAGGGAAAAAAACACTTTGAGCCCATAATTTTCTTGTATGTTCTTAAAAAATTTAATCCACTTATTTTGTTATAATTATTGAATTAATTCCTCTCAAAATCGAATGGAAAAAATATTCTAAAGTTATGGTAATATAAATTGTAGAATTTTATCAAATTCAAATAACAAAGTAAATTACACGATATTTACTTTTTTTTTTTAAAACAACATATAAATGAGGAGAGAAAAATTACATAACATGAGACCTGCTCTTTTCTCAACTCTTTAAAAGCTAGAAAAAACAGTTCTATATATAAACACAATAATCTTCCTTTTCCTATCTAACAAAGTACAAAATTCAATTTTTCTAAAAAAACATTTCAAAATTTCATTTTCCTTTATTTTGTTTTCTCATTATTTCTCATTCACACCTTTACTCATCCCCAACAAAATATAACTAAAAATGAAATAAAAAATAACACCAATGTACTTTGGACCACATAATTTAAATCAAAAGAAATTAAGCTTTTTTTTTTCATGGGTGATTTCTGCATGCCACTTGCTGCCAAGCCACATAAAAGTTCAAAGAGCACATTTATTTTATATTATTTTAGGGACATGCGAATGGTGTGGCTATATAGATAGATAAATCTACGTCGATATTAGACTCTTCAAAAATATTAGGGAAAAGGGACAAATATATCCCCAAATTATCGTAAATGGTATGCAGATACCCTCCGTCATACTTTTGGAATATTGGTGCCCCTGTCGTCCAAATACTAGAGCGTATATGCCCTTCACTCTAACGGAAGACTAAATAGGAACACATGGCGCAATCTTATCCATCGATCCGATGTCGGATCGGTGGATAAGATTATGACACGTGTATGTCTGTTAGTATAAAGATATATATGTTATAGTTTTTGGACGGCAAAGACACCAATGTCCCTAAAGTATGACGGAGGGTATCTGGCTATCTGCATACCATTTACGATAGTTCAGGGGATATATTTGCCCTTTTCCCCAAAATATTATCATATTTGTATTGGATTTTTTTAAAGGTATACTATTTGTAAAGGATTCAACACACACTTATCTTCATAGATAGAGATAAATAATCTCTGCAAGCTTTTTGTTTCACTTTATAAGTATAAAGAAAAAGAGTAAAAAATATCCTTAAATTATTTAAAATAGGTCAATTTTTATCCTTCTTTACGTCTTTTGGTTAAAAGTTCCTCGCCATTGTAAGTTAACAAGCTAAAAGATGTCCTTCAACTATTCAAATAGCTCAAAAATATCTTTCTTTCAGACTATTGTTTCAAAACAAAAGAAAATGAATCAATTTTCCGCTTGAATACTCTTTGAAATTGAGCAATTTTGCAAACTTATTTAATCTTAAACATTTTTAATTATATACTCATTGAAATAATTTATAATTATAATATCTAACGCATGTTACGTACGTTCTTCTAAAGATAGATAAAAAAGATTAGAAAGAATTTCAGAAAGTCATTCTTACCTTTCAAAAGCTGAGCGAAGCGGCCCCCAAAACAAAGAAATTATACTATTCAATCATCACTTATTTTGTGACGGAGAAAATATCGCTTCTAAATTACCCACGTGTTTAATTTGTTTCTTGAATTTGAGTCCACATCATTATATTGCTAAAGCTCTATGTCGGCAGAATAAAACATTTTAATTTGTGCAGCACACAAAATTTTGGGCAGAAAAATAAATTCGTCGAATGTTTACACTGAATCAATCACATACAAATAAATATTTATACAAAATTTTGCGTAGCGTTAGCAATGTACATCTACTACTATAGTATGATTGGTTCATCGTTTCAAATCATATGCTTTTTTTTCTTGTTAAATTTGCAGAAATTAATAGAAAAGATAAATTTTATATGATACATCCAATCTAAAATAATGACGCTACATAATAACTTGTAGACAAGTTCAATAATTCTCTTTAATAAATTTGAATATTAATTGTTAAAAAAAAAAAAGGAACTAGGTCATTAGTCAATATATTCTCTCATTATAACATGATTAATATTCAAGTCAACCATAATTAGAGGTTTATTATTCTTTAATTTTGAAGGATACTTAATTATATGACTTGGTAATGACCTAACTAATGGGCATGACTAAATCAACACATGGACGTTGGAGTTCTTGACTATTGGTGTTCACGTTGCACAATAATTAAAGAATCGAGAATTTCGATAAGAATATTCAAGATTTAATATCTGTAAAATAATGTGTATTTATAATGTAATATAATTGTTTGATAAAAATAAATATTAAATTGACGATCCTTAACCAAATATAGCTCTCAAATTAAGGGCAAAACAAGAGATATATTGTGATACACTAAAAAATTCAAGAAACTAACATAATAATTGCATCATATATATGTTTGTTGGGAAAAAGTTGTTCATGTTGGACTAAGTCAGTTCAAAGATATTTTTATTATGATATGAGATATTGTCTGTTTTATAACAAGTATGTACGTTTTTTTTCTCAAAAAGTCGAGTATTTATATATCTTATATATATCATTTCCTTTACCTTTCAATTACTATAATATATAATTTCGTTCGCGCGCAAGATTTCTTTTCAAACCAATTAAGTTTTACATGCCTATATTATCAAAATTCACAAGCTACTCTACATATATATAGTATAGTAGAAACCCGTATACAAAGATTAATTCACTTCGTGCCATCCATATCTATGAGTATTCAGTATTCACGTTCATCGAAGCTCACAACTTCTCCTTGTGTGTATGCGTCTTCAAGCAACGGATAAAGATAGTCCTTCGTCTCAGCTAACAATATAGGACTTTATACACACCTAATAATCCAATTCATACCTGCTATTTAATTTACATCAAACTAATAGGAAACTTCGTTTATTATGGATGAATATGTCATAATAATAATATAGACTTTGTTAGTATTAGGCTAATTGGATTGGTTAATTATAAAAGGCTCTAACTAATTTTTTGAGTGTGACACAAATTATTATTAATTAACTTCTTTAATTAGCTAGACTTCAAAAGAAAGAAACGTGAATTAGACTATCTAATTAAACTAAACTTAACTTTTGCAAAAGAAGAATTAAGTTCAAAGTGTGAATTTAGAATAAATTAATTAGTAGCAATGTGATTAATTAATTAATCAATTCAGTTTTTGGTGTTTGCATATGCAGAGACAACTTTGGTAGCTCTTTTCTTTTTCACTTTATAGGGAAAAAAAATTCCCACTTTATAGATCGTATTAGATTGTCTCCTTTTTTTCTAGCACATGCACTATTGGTTCGGTATGGTATGATATGGTACGGAATTTAAAATTTTAATTCGGTAATTTGGGTTTTAAATTTTTTAGAAATATTATATCATTATCATACCAAATTAATACGATATGGTTCTGTATTTTGTGATATGATAAAGTGGTATAATTTGTTCAACTTCGATTTATATATACTTATATAATAGAGAATCGTGACTTCAAATTTTTAAAAACGTCTCAATGATATAATACTAACACCTTACACATATGTAGAAATATATATTTTAAAAAGTAAAAGTAACTCCCTTTGTTATTAAATTACACAAAGGACATTCAATAAGATAAAAGTAGTAAAAGTTCCAACATCTAAATATTTAATTTTGTATTAATATTAGATTGTATATTTATTAGTTTTATCATATTATGTATGAACTATTTATGTAATTATACACTTTGATACAATATCAATATTTTGATATTTTATTTATAAATGTCAAATATTGTATCGATTGATATCAATTTTTTTTTCAGGACATATACTATATATCACTCAAATACCATAATCCAAAAATCATGATATCAATTTTTTTTAATTCGATAAGATAATTAGGTATCTACCGTACCCTGCCACAACTATACTTGTTCATATATAGTTGAAATTTCAACAAAAAAAAAACTATTATCTATTCTTCCTTCCCTTTCTTTTTTTTTTTTTTTTGAAACGCAACGTTTTCAAATGAATATATAAAAAGTTATTTATATTTTGAAAGAAATAATCTATGAACATGATAGATGACCAATCAACAATTGAATAATAATAAAATTATTGTACTTTTTAATCAAGTAAATGAGTCATTATAAATTTCATCATAAATAAATAGAGTTGAAGCCCCCACTTGTGGAATTCTCTCGATCAATCATTCATAACTAAATTATACCAACTTTTTCCCAATTATTGAATTATTAGTCTATATTTTTTTATCACCATAATTAATTTTTAAAATCCAACTAAAATTGTAATCATATCGTAAAAATTTCTTTAATGGCATATTTTTTTAATCTATCTTTTTTCTATTATGCACTTTTTCCTTGGCGTGGAGAGGGGAGGAGGACCACATGGCAAGGTGCAATATTATTAGTTATGAATTTAGTAATAGTATATTAACTTCTTAAATATTTTAATTAATACAAAATAATTTGTCTATAACAATCAAATACCATATAACTTATCCCAGCATAACTTGTTTTCGAACCAAACGACCCCTAAGTATATAACAATCAACCGCAATAGCAATTTTTTTTAAAAAAAAATGAATGATTGATACCGTTATAAAGATATGGTGAGATTTTTTACCAACAAACTGTTGGAGACTAGCGTAAAAAAGCATAATTGTGTTAGCATTAGGAGTATGTATTGCATTAAGAGTGTAAGTGTTGTTATGTATTACTAATAAGAGTTAACTTACAAAGTAGAATTCAAGTAGAACTCTCTTATATTGTAACCTGCCAACAACCTATATAATGAGGTATTGTGCAGTAGTTTCAGATACGAAATATATCAATAATACTAAGCTCTTCTTTTCCTTTCTGTACTGTGTTTTCTACATGGTATCAGAGCAGTAAAAAAACAAACCAAAACTGCACAATCAAACCCACAAAAATCTCGTAACAATGGCCTCAAACACAACTTTCATGTCACTGTCAACTTCCTCTCTGCATCATCTTATTGTTGCTTGTCCAGTCAAGCTTAAGCCTACTAACTACTTGATATGGAGAACTCAGATCATGCAGCTTATGCAGGTCATGAAAGTAACCAACTTGATCAAAAGAGAGAGACAATCAAGTACCACAGACGGGAAGGAAAAACTTATTGAAGGCAAGGAGAAAGAAGATTTGGAGAGTCTTTGGGAAGAGAAAGATGTGTTGTTGAGAACATGGATCTCAGGGACTATGACTGAGGAGAGCATGTATCTCATTGTCGGTTGTTCGACAGCCCAAGAGATGTGGGAATGCTTAGAGGAAACATATCTTCAAGCAACTAAAGACAAAGAATTTCAACTCAAACAACAACTCCAGAACATCAAGTTGGGAGCCAAAAAACTTAATGAGTATCTGAAAGAGTTCAAAGGAATATGTGATGGCCTAGCGGCCATTCAGAAACCTGTTGATGAGGATAGCAAAGTAATCAACTTTGCTCGAGGTCTAGGCCTTAAATATAGGACCTTCAGGACTGTTATGCTTGGGAAGGCACCATATCCCACACTCAACCAGTTTGTCAATGCTCTTAGAGGCTTTGACATGAGAGAAGATGATGAGGAAGTGCCACAAGAGAATCATAACATGGCCTTCTCTGCACAAAGTGGCAGAGGTAGAGGTAGAGGAGGCTATAATCACAATCAGAATAGAGGTAACTCTAACTACAACTCAAGAGGAAGAGGTTTCAAACTTGCTGGACAGGGAAACTATAGTCAAAATAATCAGAATATGCAAGCATCAAACCACGTGAAGGACAAGGACTTAGCCTCCAATGCTTGCCAAATCTGTGGAAGGAATAACCACACTACAATCAAGTGCTTCTATAGATGGGACTACTCATATCAAGCTGAAGAAGACCTCCCACAAGCCTTAGCAACAGTCAATTTTCAAGATACATAGGCTGAGGACAATGCTATGTATGTTGACTCTGGAGCAACCAACCACCTGACTAACAACAAATGTAACTTATCTGATATTAAGACTTACAATGGGACTGATAAGATAACTGTTGGTAATGGATATCGTCTAAACATTACACATGTTGGGAATACAACAAGGTCAGGTTTAAAGGTTAACGAGATACTAGTAGTTCCTGATATTAATAAAAATTTATTATCTGTTAGCAAGCTAGCAAAAGATAATTGTTGCACCCTTGAGTTTGATGAATCTGATTTTGTTGTCAAGGACAAGAAGTCAGGGAAGCAACTGGCCAAAGGAACTAAGAAATGAGGACTCTATGCACTGGAAGATAACAACATTTATGCTTTGACAGCAACCCCAGACTGGAGAAAGACAGATTGCATTTGGCATGCTAGATTAGATCACCCTAATTTAAAGTCTTTACTATTTTTTAATAGAAATAACCATATAGATGTTAAGAGTTGGAATAAAGTGCCTACCATCTGTACTAGCTACCAGCTAGGGAAAAGTTGTAAACTTCCTTTTGCATTGAGAAATAAAATTGAGAAGGAACCATTATTCGAAATTCATTGTGATCTTTGGGGTCCAGCCCCTATTGAATCTTGAAGTACTATGTATTGTTTGTGGATGATAATACTAGATACACCTGGTTGTATCCAATAAAAAAGAAGTCTGAGTTTTTTGAGATTTTCTGTAAGTTTCAGAAAATGGTTGAGAAACAGTTTTCAAGATCAATTAAAATCTTTCAATGTGATGGAGGTGGTGAGTTCATCAACAATCAATTCATTAAGAACTTGGAAAACTATGAAACTATAAGACAATTGTCATGTCCAAATACTCTTGAACAGAATGGAATCTCTGAAAGAAAACATAGGCATATAGTAGAAACTGGTCTTACTCTACTCTTTCATGCAAAACTACCTATGTTCTTGTGGGTGGAAGCTTTTCTCACTGCTGTATTCTTGATAAACAGATTACCATCCTCGGTTCTGAAGAATGAGATACCTTTTGTCAAACTTCACGGAGCATCTCCAGATTACAATAGTTTGAAAGTTTTTGGATGCAGATGTTATCCACACCTCAAGGGATAATCAAAGTTTGCACCTAAAACTTACCCATG
>JAJOOR010001205.1:0-14121 GCA_036250505.1 Solanum acaule
CACACAAAAATACATAACACTCTTAAAAATAAATTATTATTTTTTAAAAAGAATTATTTTTTGTTAATTTTTAATTTTTTTAACTAAAATTAACTGACTCGTGTCGATTTAAAATAAGAAGTTGCATTTGAAGAATATATATAAAATAAAGAAATCATAAAAATAGTATTTTGTGTTAAAATGGAACAGAAAAAATGGAGTTCAAGGGTTAAAATGGAACAAGGCTAAGTTGGAGTGCCAAAATGAAAAATGGAGCCAAGTTTGAGGGGTTGTGTATGTGTTTGGCCTATATTATATATATATAAAAGAGAACCTTAGGCTCGCCTACGTGGCGCCACCACAAACCAAAATTCTCTTTTAATTTATTTATTTACAAAATTAGCCTTCTCCTTTCATGAAAAGTTGTGACATTTATGAAAAGTTGCGACTTTAATGAAGAGTTGCGACTTTTTTGAAAAGTTGTGTGACTTTTATAAAAAGTTGCGACTTTTATGAAAAGTTGTGACTTTAATGAAAATTGTGACTTTTTCAAATAGTTATAACCTTTCTGATAAGGCACAATAAACATTTGTTCATACTACCCTTTGTTGTCTATAAATAGAGGGATTTCCTCTCATTTTATTTTAAAACAACAAAAATTCTAAACCTCCTCTTCTTCTTCTTCACAAATATTTTTTCTTCACAATTAAATATTTGTGTACTTTGCTACTGTTGAGTGGCTCATGGACACCATTGCTTATGTTACAGATCTCGGTATGTATTTTTACAGTCATTAACTTATGCTTATGTTATTAAGGATAAATGATAAGATGTAATAATTTTCATTTTCTTTTACATTATTAATATTTGTTACTACGTAATCTTATATGTAAGATAATATAGTGTTTTAGTTTTAATGAGTAATAGATTTTAAGTATTATTTTATAAATTCCATGATACTAAATTCCCGTGCGAAGCTCGGGTAATTTTACTAGTTGTATATAATAGCAAACTATTAATTCAAATTAAATGTTATAAGCATAATTTGATTTAATTGTACCCCATAGCAAACTATTGTTATTTCACCTCTCTCCTGGTGAATCTCGCTCGCCACTCTCGTTCTCGCTGGCAGTCTCCCTCGCCTCTCTCGCTTTTATACAAACACAAATGTATAAAATGTGTTTGTGTTTGTATAAAGCGAGAGAAAATTGTATATGTACATATATTTTCGTTCCCCTCTCTCCCCTTTCCCAAATCTCGCTCGCCATACTCCCAGATCTCGATTGCCTCTCTCACTTTATACAAACACAAATGTATACATTGTGTTTGTGTTTGTATAAATCGAGAGAAAATTATATATACAAATACAAATACAAATACAAATACATATATTTTTATCCTATACACTTGTGATTATACAAATACGATATTTCCCTGCCCAGTTTTCTTTTGTCTTTCTCTCTTTCTCGCTTTATACAAACACAAATTATACAATTGATCGTTTGTATGTGTATACCGAAACAGAAACAAATTATACAACTGTTTTCTTTTGTATATGTATAGCGGAATATACATATTTATGTTTGCTTTGGAGCTCAATTATATCTATAGCATAAAAATATGATTTTTATGTTTGTTATATGTAAAAGTTGCTAAAAAAAGATCAGGTAGGATACGCGTAATAGAATTAGATTGATATGTAGTTTAAATTGATCTATAAAATATATATTTTTTATTTTGATTTGTTATAATATATTAAAAAGTTTATTAGATACTTAAACAAGTCATAAAATTAAAATTTAAGTAGTAAGAATTGGAAAGTTGGGTAGGGACCTATTGACATGTTTGTTAGCTTATTTGTCCAACACATTTCGATTCAAGTAATTATTAAACAAGTTCCAAATTCATTTCAACTACCTATTTGACATTTATAATTTTTGTCATCGTTTATCTAGCTAACATTCGTCCCTACCGTCGTAAAATAAGAGCACATGGCTTTGCCCATTCACAAGAACTCAATTCTATGTCCAAACATCACATTTCAGCAGATGTGGTCACCATCATAGGCACTCAAGATATTGTGTCTGGAGAGGTGAATAGATATGACTACTAGTGCGACGCTGTCATTTCGAAATGTCCGCTTCAACCGCTCTTTCACCTCCCAAAGAGCAAAGTTAGCTTGATGAGCGCAGATGAGAAAGCGGGAGCAAGAAAACCAATAATCTCTTTCTTGTCTCTCCTTCTTCATTCTTCTCCTTTTTCTTTCTAATATTTTAATTTTCTTATGAAAATATTGTCATTACTTAAAACCTGATGGTTCTTATGAGGGAAAACAAATGATAAGGACAAGGATTAATTATGAGGTTCTAGGTTCTTATTAGGGAAAACAAATGATAAGGATAAGGATTGATGAATTTAGGTTGTTAAAGATGAGGGCAAAATAGAGCCCAAAGGTTGACGTCAAGGGTATTTTAGGTCCAAAAGGTAGAAGAAAGGTATTTTTGTATCAATTCGCATAGTTGAAGGGTATTTTAAGCCCTTTTCCGTTTATAATATTAAAATTAAAGTCACAAAAACTCTCTAGGGTCATTTAATTGTGAATAAGTTATCCTAGAATTAATTATAGCTGAAATAACTTATGTCACCATGTATATGAGATAACTTATCTCATTACTATGATATAAATGGTGAGATAAGTTATCCCAAACTTACGACCAAACATGACACCAAAATTCTATTCCTTGACTATTTTTTATACCAAAACTATTTAATTCTATCTCTCATATCAAATGATCCCATACTGTACAATATAGATACATGGGAAAAGGGTCAAAAATGCCCTTAAACTATGCGAAAGGAACAAAAATGCCCTCCGTTTGTAGTTTGGTCCAAAAATTCCCTTCTCATCAATACTTTGGTCCAAAAATGCCCTTATTGTTATTTTGGGTAAAAAATGCTCGTTTTTTCAAATAAATATATTATCTATTTTCTTTTTAACACATTCTTTTTCTAATAATATTTTTTTAAAATTAACAAATGTTTATCTTCAATTAAAAAAAATGAAAATATTTCTTATTTTATTATAATTATTTGCTATCGTTATATAAATATAAATTAATGATGGATATCCTATGATCTTATACATATGACATATATTATCTGTCGAGATGGTACATGAAGTTATTTTTATTTTAATTGATAAGATGAGATTAAGAAGAAAAAAAAAATATTTCCTACATTTTTATTTGTTAAAGTGATTTTAAAAGAAAGAAAATAAGATCATAGTTCTTTAATAATTTAATTAAGAAGAAAATGTGTTTAAAAAGAAAAAATAATATACTTATTCGGAAAAGGGCATTTTTGACCCATTTTAGTAGATAAGGACATTTTTGGACCAAAGTATTGACTGCAAGAACATTTTTGAACCAACGTATTGATGACAAAGACATTTTATAGCCAAAATATAAATAAAGGGCATTTTTATTCCTTTCATATAGTTTGAGGACATTTTTAACCTTTTTCCCTAGATATATATTACATGTAAGTCATTCTATATTTGGTTGGATAAAATTTTGTATTTTGACTATTCTTAACTCCAATCACTTCTTTCTATTAACCACTGAAGCCGTATCATGGTCTTGTCATTTTCACTTAGCAGTTAGCTTTCTCGTGCGAGAAGAATTTGCAAGGTTTGTCCTTGACTTCTTTGTCCCTCACTTGTAGTCTTGTACATCACTCATCACATCCACACAAAAACTCTACTCCTAGATATTGTAATCAATAATTACTCCAGAGACTTGCCCATTTTTTATTTATTTTTTCGCTCAATATTTGATATCTGAATTGAAATTGAGTAAATTTGAATTCACATATTGTAAGGCTCATTTTTTAGAACGATGCTCTCAATAGAACTTTTTTATTTTCAGAAGCTCAAAATTTATGATTGACACTAAAGCATTCCTAACTATTCATGTTACAATTATCGATGAAAAAAATTAAAGCACTCAATTTGTTATAGCTACAAAAAAAATCAGCTTTATCATACTTCCGTACGTAACTAACTACAGTTAAATGATCATACGATATGTAATGACACATGTCATATATTTAGTGAATGCCTGATTGTGAGTAATCTTTGTATTAAAGTAATTCTCTTACTCTTCAATAGAGTTATTGTATCAGTGGCGGAGTCTGAATCATCTTTGTTGAATAAGAGTCAATTGACTCTTCTTTATCGGAGTTATAGATAGACCATTTCTTTTTTAAAGTATATGTATTATATGTTGATTATTTTGATATATTTATTTATTTTAAATATTTTTAATGAAAATTTGGATGATTCTGATTGTTATTAGCTAGTTTGTATAATTAAAGGGTTTCTTGCCTTCAAATATTCGTACTCAAAATGATAAAGGTTTTGAATCTTTCCTCTAAATGGAAAAGTATAACTTACTCACGTTCTTACATCACTTGGGGTAAATGACATAAATTTCACTAGTTTAGGTTTTAATTAATAAGATTCTCACTAGTTTCAAATATTACTTCCTCTATCATATTTCATGATTAGGATACATGAGTCTGAATTCATGAGATATATGTATCTGACAAATTTTAAAATTGAGATACAAAATTTATTTATTTAAATTAATTGATTGTAACTTATTTCCTTAATTAGAGGAGTAATTGAGGATTTTCAAAATACATAGATAATTAATTTTATTTTATTATTCTTTGAAATAGTAAATTCATTAATATTATTAATATAAGATAAAAACATGTATATCTTGGTAATGTAATTTGATTAGTTTCAAATTATTACTCTTAACAATAAATTCATTAATTTGATGTATCTATTATCAATATATGATGTATCCAACAAACTAAATAGGCCTAACCCATCGGTAGCCCCCTAAATTTGGCACGAAGTTTCACTTAGACACCTCAACTGGACGATGTTCATTTTAAACACCTCATGTAGGATCCCGTTGTGTCAGTTTGACACTTTTTTGACAATCCACTAAAATTACATTGTGCGTGTAACACACTCGCAAATAATATAATATAATGGCTAATTAAGGAAAGACACGTGATATTTAAGTACTAAATAATACTTTAAAAATACATTATAAGGAAAAATTAATTTTCAGCCAAAAATAATACTTAGTAAATAAAAGCATTTAGTTTCTAAAACCCCACCAAACTATCCCATCCCTTCTTCCTCATTCTTCCAAACTCTTCCGGCGCCTCCTCTTTACCCCTAATTTCTTCTTTTGCTTTTTTTTCTTTTTGGGATTTTTATTAAATTCAGATTTCCATTTTTTGTTGTAGATTTAATTTGTATGTTATCAATTTCATGCTTTTTAATTGTGTATCTAATATTACAATACCGAGTACATATACGAATGCTATGTATTATTTGTATGTTGTAGTCCCTCCCGTTTAGAATGAATATCTGCATATATGAACTTGATGGGTGTGATAGATGTACAATGGTGTGTAGCACTGAACTTGAAAGATTGCAATAAAAGTTGTAATTGTTGGATCTAAAGAATAAGAATGAGAAAATGACGATGGTTGTGGTGATTTTCGGAACTGAAAAAATTAAAAAATTAATTTGATTGTATTAATAGCGATGGTGGCAGCGGTGGTGAATGGATGGTGTGTGGTGGAGGAGAGAATGAGGAAGAAGAATAGTTTTGACCTTTTAAATATTATTATTTTGGCTTGAAAAAGAGGCCCTTCACGCGCTGATTTTGGGTGCATTACACTTACCATGCCATGTCAGCGAAAAATATCAAAATGACACAGTGGGATCTTACCTAAGGTGTCTAAAATGAACATTAGCTAGTTGAGGTGTCTAAGTGAAATTTTGTGCCAAATTTAGGGGGCTACCGATGGGTTTGGCCAACTAAATATTTAGATACATGAGTGTCATACAAGTACATTCATATGTATCATAGAAGTATCTAGCATTAATTTCATGTATTTGTTATACGTATCTAGTATTAATTTTATTTATCTATTTATATATATATATATCTAATATTAATTTTATGTATCTTTTATATGTATCTAGTATGAATTTGATGTATCAAGTATCAATTGCATATGTTATATCCAAATGCATGTATCTCGAATACATAGTAAACATATACATCTAATTATGTGTATCTAAATATGAAATATACAAAAAGAAGAAGTATATACATCTAATTATGTGTATCTAAATTTCATACGTTATATCCAAAAATATGTATCTCGAATACATAATAAGCATATATATTTAATTATGTGTATCTAAATATGAAATGTAGTTGAAACACATGAATCTATGAACAAATCACGATTGTAGAGTATCTGTCGTATCATTAATATCATTGTGTTGTTAAAAATCATGTATCCGATATTTAATAGTGGATACATATACATGTTCAGATACCCCATTACTAAAAATACAACTCAGATCTTAATTAAGATTACTACTTATTGGATACACACGTTTCAAGGGCTATATCAAAGTAATATTGGTACTAGCACATCCATATCACAGTAACCAAAGAAAGTCTTAGAAGAACACCAGCAAACAAAAACTCTCTACAATATTCCCTTTGATCCTTTTGCGATGTAGCATAACATAATCAAAACTAAGATCCATTTCTTTCGGAGACAAACAATCAAGACCCACTATGAATTGAAAGTTTTCTCTGTAGCAGTTACTGTGATTGGAACTCGTGATAAATGAACAATACAAAATAATATTTGGGTTCAGGAGAATTTGTGGTGATGATATCTTGAGAAGAGGAGAGTAGATTAACTATTGTTGAAATGAAATTGTTTAGTGAAATTCTTGAATCAGAAAGGAGGAGACATAATTGAGTGATAAACATGGGAGGGGAGAATTAAGAGATAGTGGTTGATTTGGAGTGAAAGAGTTATTTAAGCAGATAATTAATCAATAATAGTTTTAAGGGATGTGGGTATCTAATTGTATTTTCAAATAATATATTAATATATGGTATAAAATACTAAAAGTGATAATATATGTAGTTGTTTAAAAGTAAAGATAAAATTAGTATATATAGTAGTGATGTATGTCTAATAAGGTAGTTTTATGCTACTAACTTAGGGCTAATATGTAAATAATAATAGTTATGTAAGTTCCTACATATTTACAAATAAGTCTTTTCTCTAGAACACTCTACAATCCTATAATATTTCAAGGACTTTCTATGTAATTCTATAATTTTTGAAAGAAAATATTTATGTTTCTCTAGATACATCCACAAAAAAAGTCTTTCTCCTATATAAACAATCCATATTGGCAATTTTCTTCCATGTGGCACTTACTTAATACTTATGGATCGTCACATTAGTTATTAGATAGATTGTTTTTCCTAGACCTAAAAGCAATAGAGAACTTCACTTGCAAAGTGAACTTGGAGACTTTAATTTATAACTATATATTGTTCATTTTTTTTCACTAAACATGTTCTTTAAGAAACCTCATCCTATGTGTCACCTTAATTAGGATTAGCAGAGATAAAAGCGGTTGAATAAATCAATTCTTTCCTTCATTTTAACTTGTCCCCTATAACAGAAATACATTTCATTTTTAGCATATCAAAGTATCCTTTTCTTTGTATATTACAGTTATTAGCATTAATTATTTATTCCTTAAATCAATTTCCAAAATATAAGACTGAATATCAATAAGTATCATGATAAAATATCTCTATTAATTATTATTTCTTGAAAAATGTACAAATTTAAATTGAACAAATAAAAGTGAAAGGAGGAAATATATAGTACCCAAACTATTTTGAAAATAATAACCAAATGCAGTACTAATCTCTTTTGATTTATTTTTTTATCATAAACATCAAGCGTTATGAGTACATTTGCAAATATATTTTAGTGGATTTGACATTTTGACTTGACCCTTAACAACTATGATCACCTTCAATGATCACCAAAAGAAATATTGGTTAGAAAAATCATTTCGCCCTTTTTATGTTTCTTTTTTAAATCAAAGTGCGCTTGCTTTGAAAAACTTTGTTGTTGAAAAAAACAGCAAAGTGTGCTTGGCATTTGAATTAGTTGGGGATCATTCGAAAATAACTTTTCTATTATGGATAAGGTTTGCGTACACTTCACTATTTTTAAATCTTAATTACAGAATTCTCTGGGTGTGTTATTGTTGTTGCTCATTTAAAAATCACAATTAACGCAAAATTGCAGTATCTCAATTTAAAAATCACTACACTAAAAATGATTTTTTAGTGGCAATTAATCAAATGTAATAATTTAATTACTGTTAAGTATATACGTTTAAAGTCAATTAGCACTCTGTAAATATCTCTAAAGCCTATAACGACATTGGATCCAACGACAATTAACTAATGCTGATAAATTTTTTATCACTCTTTGTTAATTATATATATATATATTTATTATTGTTAAAAACTGTTTTGTTGTAATGATAATTAGTATACAATACACATTTATAAAACTTCATAAAACTAAAATATTTATAAAGGTCATCATTGAAGGGAAAGCAACGTCCACTTTGAAGTAGTCAGTACGCTGACAAATACATAAATTACAAGACAACATAATTTTTTTAAACAAAATTGATGGAAGGTGTTGCAACAAACGGAACACTGAACAGGTCTCAATTTATTATTCAGCTAGATCAGCTACTTTACCATTATTTTACAAATATGCTTATCTTTGGAGAATATTGTTTGGTAAATTGATTATAAAATAAAGTAATCCCACTTATTCAAGATCTAAGAGTATAAATCTATTAATTAAACTAAGGCAGGTGGTATTACTATTAAATCTATAATATTAGCACCAGAATATGCCATGATGCGGTTTTCCATCACGAAGTTTCCAAGAAGATGGCTCAACTTGGAAAATTTGAGCAAAAGTACCAAATCTGACTTGGTACTAGAACTTCTAGTACCAACATGGATTGTGGTGTACTGGTGGGAGTGTTTCACCCTTAATCAAAGGTCTTAGATTCGAGCTCTGGGTATGGAAAAAATCCTGTTGGGAGCACCACCCCCGAATGGGCCCTGCAGAGCGCGATCCAAATTTAGTCATTGGAGCACCGGACACCGTGTGAGAAACCAAAAATAAAATAAATAGTTCTAGTACTATAGTCTTAGTCTCATCTTTTGACAACATCTTTCTTTTTCCTTTTTTCCAAAATTGATGGATAAAGAAATGAAGTATTGGAGGTAACCATTGAGATCGAAATAACAAGATATCATGCGAAAGCTATTAATTGTAAAATTTTAAATGACGATAAATCGACTAATAAAGAAAACTATACTAAAAGAAACATAATATTTTGATATAATTTAACCAGTTGACCTACATATGAAAAAACTATTAAAAAAAAGAGTAGAAAACTATATAAATAATAATCTACCGCTAAACAAAACTCTTAAATCCTTAAAGAACCATATTATTGCAAATATTATTATGCTGTCTATGCGAATAAAGAATCTTCTATTTACAAACGTCCAAAACTTATTTTCGAGAGAAATATAAGTGTGAAAGAGTTCATTTCCACCAAGAAATTAAAACCTTTTTTCATCCAAGATAGATAATTCTAATTAATGATAGAAAATTAAAATTAATCCTAATAGTAAGTATACATAAATGATCATTCAACTTTTATTTTATCATACTATAAATAATTAAATTACCACTATTTATATTTATTCAACTTGCTTAAAATTCACAAGAAGTGATTAAACACTTTGCTTTTATCAAAAAAGTCTTTCACTTTATTAGTAATGGTGCGATTTTCCATTTTGTAATCGTCTTCTCATTTTCATCTACCTCGTTTTTTATTTTATTTAAAAAAAAACAACATTTTCATGATACCTAAGTAAAAGTGAGTTGATTGTTTAGTTACAGAGATTGTTAAAAGACTTTTCCTTATAGTAAAACAAAATTGAATGATTTTTTTGTTACAAGGATTGTTTGATTACTTTTACGATATTTAGCTAAAATTAAATATATTTTTTATTATAAAAGTAATTTAATAACCTTAATATAATAAAATGAAAATTAACTAACCCGAATTATTGCATTTTTCCTTACGAAACAATGAAGAGAGTAAAAAAGTAATCTTGTTGAATGGTTTTCTTTTTCGTGGTCTTTGCTTTTTATCCTAACCAAACAACTTTTAGAAGCTGTCCCACCATAATTCTTCAATTCCCATTGAGTCGTGGACAACATTACTTTCTGCATAAACTTTGCGGCAATTAGTAATGATAATAGTTAAATTATTGTTAAATGTATATTTTTAGTCATAATTAATATTATTTATAAATAATCTTAAAGCTTATATTGATATTGGATCCAATGACAATTAATTAATATCAGTAAAAGCTTTGACATTCTTTATTAATGTGTATATTTTTTGTCATTAAAAACTATTTGTTATAGTGTTATTCTCTTAATCATTAGTGAAAAAATAAAGAAGAAGAAAAAATAAAACCCAAAATTAGTCGTCAATATGAAAGCATACTTTGCAATTGAATGCGGAAATCTATATAAATGACTTTGTTTTATTTTCTTTCTATTTTTTCTTTTAGTTTAAGATAACATATCATAATCTTATCACTCCTAGTATGTCCACATATCCATTTGAATATTCATATTTCCACAACATGTATTTTCTGAATATGTAAGTTCTTTACTGGCCAACACTCCACCTCATACAACAAGAACAATCTAACTATCACTCTATAGTTTATAACTAGCAAGTGTTTGATTGCTTGATCATAAACACTTTTATTCGATAAATTACTTGCTAAGAGGCTGGGGCAAAATAATTTGAGAAATCTGTCAAAAAATAATTTTTTTAGTATGCTAGGCAAGACTTGTACCTCTTATGGTCAATCCATCGATTTTATAAGCTTGCTAATATTTCTTGGAGAAAAAGTATAAGAAGTACTCAAGTATGAAATCTCAATGCTGTATACAAATTTTACACACTACGTATATCTGAAAAGTCAAATAAACCAAATTAAAGACAAAAGTGTCACTAAATGAAAAAGAAATCGGAAGACTTATTTGAGTTGGGGGTGACTCTGTAGTACTTCCTCCATTTCAAATAAACTTATTTAATGTGTTTCTCTTTTTACATTATCATTTAAAAAAATTATTTTATTCTTATTTTTGTTTTAACATCTAATCTCTTTTCATTAAATATTTACTCTATTTATATGTCACACCAAATAATTAAATTGTATGTGATCTTCAATAACAATTACTATTAATAAGAGTAAAATGAGAAACATATTTTTTTTTTAAAATTTCAAAAATAATAAATATTTTTGAAAATCACTATAGATAATTTGAAATAATGGAATAATTGAAAATCCGCATTAAATCAATAAGATTAGAGCAGTGTAGAGTTCAAATCTAATGTTTTCTCCTTCACTTACTCCCCTGTCTCCAATTCATTCATAAGTTAATGATCACCCAACTTTTATTTTACTGAAATAATGTTGTAAGATTATTTTTTATAATATAAAACATTAAAGCTCGCTCAGCTTCACTCAAATATACATAAAAGTCACTAAATATATTTTTTTATAACAAAAGAATTACTAATTGAACTTTGCTAAATATCTCAATAAGTCACTAAACAATTCTCTTGTAACCAAACGTCATTCAACATTGCTAGAATATACATAAAAAATCTTTTTATTCCTCTTAATGACTTTCTATGATATTTAAATAAATAAAATTGAGTATATAAAAAAAACAGTTAATGATTTATAATTTTATATATATACTAGTATATACATTGAAGATTCTGTTTACGCGTACGGCTGTCTACTTGTCTCCGGCTACTACCATAAAAGTCAAACTCCAATTTTAAGGATATTATGGTAAATTCATTATCCACTTCGATCTTATAATCCCAACTGTTTCAAAACTTATTTTTGTAGAAGTTTTTCTGTCTCTTTCCAAAGCATAAAAACAGTTATTCCATTTCTAATTTCAAGTAAGTATTGTTCAGTCTTTCTTTCTTGTTTTTCACTAAAAATTATTACTTTATTGAATGCTTTTTCAAGCAAAGAAATTTTTAAGCCGTAAGTTTCCAAGAATTTTCTTTCTCATCATATTATGTCCGATCTGTCAGTTACTTTCTCTCAAAGCCACTGCTTTTGTCCCTTATAAGAGGTAGTACAACATTTCATCAACTCATTGTATTCCTTTTTGTCACTTCTTGATTTTGGGATTTATGGTTGTTGCCTTCCTTGCAATTGCTAAAGTTTCAATCTTTTTCATGTGGGTACTGTACTAATGACATGATCTGTTTTGATTCTTCTTTATGTGACTGTTATTCTTGTTTTTATATGTAAAGTTGTTTGCTTTGCATGGTTTTAGTTTCCATATTGCTGTATAGAAGTTTATGGGGTTGCTGATTTTGTTCCTTCATTTCTTTAAGTCTATTTCTTTGATACTTTAATGCTGCTTGGCGTCCCTGTTTTGCTTTTAACTTGTGGTTCACAATTTGTTAGGTCTGTCATAAAAGCTGTCAATTAATACTTAATAGAGTTGTAGTTGGAGACAACCCACAAGTTAGGGGTAATGTCTGCGTACATCTTACCCTCCTTCTCCGAGACCTACACTGGGTATGTTGTTGTTGTTGTTGTTGTTATTGTAGTGTTTCTAGTTGGAACTTGTTTTTTTTTTAAACTCTTATTATGTGAATTTTCTCTTATTTGGTCTTCATGTTTGCTCCGTGTGTTATTTGGTTTGGGCAAAGTCTAATGATATAGTTTCTAGCTTCAGTGATGTTAATTTAGCTTTCCTTCTCTATTATTTTGCTTAAATTTTGTGGTTTCAGTGTTGCACACTAAAAATACTACTCCCTCTGTCCAATTTTAAATGGAGCAATTGGAATTTTGAGATTCAAACTTCTAAAATTTTAATGTGAATTCAGACATAGAAGTTCTAAGTTTTTTGAAAATAAAATTTGTATATTTGAAAACTACGGAACAAGTACTATAAATCACAATAATTAACAATTTAAAATATTTAAAAGGCATATAAAAAGTTTCCCGTCTAAGAAAAACTTGGTCGACCTCTCGAAATTCTAATTATACCACATAAATTGGGACGGAGGGAGCATAGTAGTGCTTCTTTGCTCAAACTGTTAATTCTTATCATTCTCTTTTCAGGGAATGAGATTATTGAGGATAATTTCTGTGGAATTTAAGTTAGACTGAGGATTCAATTTGCGATGGAAGAAAAACCATTCCCTGCCTGGTCCTGGTCTGTCGATCAGTGTCTGAAAGAGTACCAAGTAAAATTAGAGAAGGGTCTAAGCACTTATGAAGTAGAGAAGAGGCGAGAAAGATATGGTTTGAATGAGCTTGAGAAAGAAAAGGGGAAGCCTTTGTGGAGGCTTGTTTTGGAGCAGTTTGATGATATGCTTGTCAAAATCCTCCTTGGTGCAGCCTTCATCTCATTTGTTCTAGCTTATCTGCATCAGGATGAGACTGGAGAGTCAGGGTTCGAGGCCTATGTAGAACCCTTAGTAATCCTGTTGATCTTAGTACTCAATGCAATCGTCGGAGTTTGGCAAGAAAGCAATGCTGAGAAAGCACTGGAAGCATTGAAAGAGATGCAAGGTGAGTCTGCAAAGGTACTCAGAGATGGATATTTAGCACCGGATTTACCAGCAAAGGAACTTGTTCCAGGGGATATCGTGGAACTGCGAGTTGGTGACAAAGTGCCAGCTGATATGAGAGTTGCCACTTTAAAATCCTCAACCCTAAGGATTGAACAAAGTTCTTTGACAGGGGAGTCAATGCCAGTTACTAAAAGCACCGATTTCCTTGCCACGGATGATTGTGAATTGCAGGCCAAAGAGAACATGGTTTTTGCTGGAACGACAGTTGTGAATGGTAGCTGCATCTGCATTGTTGTGAACACGGGAATGTGCACAGAAATTGGTAAAATTCAAAGACAAATCCATGATGCATCAATGGAAGAAAGTGACACCCCTTTGAAGAAGAAACTTGATGAATTTGGTAATAGGCTTACATCTGCCATTGGCGTTGTTTGCTTAGTTGTGTGGGCAATCAACTACAAATATTT
>JAJOOR010001206.1:0-26556 GCA_036250505.1 Solanum acaule
TTCTTCGGATGTGCATCGGATTCCGATAGAATGATCGTCGTCGCCGGTGGCCACGACGAAGAAAAGAATGCGATGAAATCGGTGCTCTCATACGACGCCGTTAAAGACGAGTGGATTACACTTCCTGACATGGTTGTGGAGAGAGACGAATGTAAGGTTGTATTTCACAAAGGTAAATTCCACGTCATCGGTGGTTATCCTACGTGGGCGCAAGGTCACTTTGAGAATGATGCTGAGGTGTTCGACACCGCCACGCGGCAGTGGCGACTGGAAGGTGACTTCGTAAGTGTGATCAACACTTCTCCTCATAGTTGCATTGAAGGTGATGATGGGAGTTTATACATGTGCCGAGGCGGTGATGTGGCAGTGAAGGAAGATCCTACGTGGCGGAAGTTGGCGGGGTTGCCAGCAGGGATTACCAGCGTGGCGTATTTGACAGCGTGTCAAGGGAAGTTGATATTGGTGGGAAGGGGCCAATTTGATGAACTATATAGTAGGTATGCTTTGGATTTGGATGTGGAGAGTGATGGCAAAGTGAAAAAATGGACAAAAGTAGAAACTCCTGATGAATATAGTGGTCATGTTCAATATGGTTGTTGTTTGGAAATATGACAAAAATCAGTACTATCTGCATATTGTCTTCTTTTTTCATTCAGCACATTAGGGCTCGAATATGAAATTTCTGGTTAAGAATAGAGCAATCTTAATCATTTTACCACGATCCATATCGATTACTATCTACATATTGTCATTCCATTATAGTCATGGACTCATGGTTAGAAATCTTATACTTCTGTCTCATTTTTAAATTTTGCTGGAAGCACCGACTCTAACAATGAGTCATGTAATACATAAATTTGGATTATAATCAAAGTTCAATATGATTATCAGATACCAAATAAAAAATCAAAAATCAAATTATTTTGGCATGATCGCTTTTATTTTTGGCTATTTACAATTGTGTATTCGTGAATCATGTTTTGACAAAGTATTACTTGTGAAAAAGCCTATGGCCTACTGCCTACATTTTGATTACTATTGTGTCACACTTTTGCTAATCTAATTGAGGGAAAAAAACGTTTTTGCTTGGTACTACTATAGAGATATTTGTGTTTGTAGAGTCAAACAAAACATTTTATCAAAAATGCTGAATTAGTGGGATCCCAAAATAAATATACGAAGAAAAAAGAAAAAAATTATCATTTTGTCGACATTTTTAAATTTCCTTTTAACATATAAACATAGCTGAGTAATTTTTTCGTTACAAAAATCAATTTTATTGACATTAAGTGTAATTAATCAAAAGTTGAATAATTATCTGCAAACATCATTTAATTAAAAATATGGGAAGAAGATATTATACATTCTCAAAATAATGAAGTTGAAAAATAGATGGCTTAGAGCAAGTGGATCGATGATATCAGTGGCTAATGCTTGAATTTGTTCAATTAAACATAGTATTATTAATTAATGCTCATTACAATAATGTTGGAGTTGACTTTATAGTCAGATTAATTAGCTAATCAACTTGGTAAGATGATTCTTCTTCCTGACAAATCAATAATAAGTATTAATGAGGAAGAAATTTCTCCCTATGGTCCATCTTGTTTGTTACTCCATTCGTTCCTTTTTAGCCGTCACGTTACATTTTTTGAGAGTATTAACTTTCAAAGTTTTACATTAATTTAATATTTTAAAATAAAAAATTAGATATTCAAAAACTACTAGAAATTGTAATTTTTTTCATATCAATAATGATGAAAAATACATCTTAAATTATTCGTCAAAGTTCATATCGTTTGACTATAAAAATGAAATTGTGACAAATAAAAAGGAATCAAGGGTGTATTTTGTTTTGCACACCCTTTTAAGATTATTTTTTTTAATTAGAGGGTATTTTATTTCTCTCCTTTGCACCATAATAATATCTCTTTATATTTGTTACTCGCCTTGTCATTCTTAATGTGGGATAAAAATAACACTACAATCCCAAAGCAAATTATCTTATAATTTTATCTCAATCAAACATATAATAAATGCATCTTAAATTAATTATGAAATTAATAACTATTCCTTATTCTTCGTACAAACGAGCACTTAAGTAAATGCGGATACAAACAAATTATACTAATCGATTTAACAACACTAAAAATGGACAAAGAATAATCGAATGCTAGTTGCCGTCTAATAGTTGAAAAAACTATCATAAATTAAGTGGTGAAGTGAATGAAGTCTCGAATTTGACTTCTGAAGATGAAAATATTCTTAATAAACAATGCTAATAGGTCGTACGTGGCGCGAATCTAGAACACCGGTGGGAAACATTTTTTGTCTTTTCTCATTTTTATTTTTATTTTTTTTGGTTCAAGAGTCTTTTCTCATCTAACATAACATGTGTACACTACCACGTTTGCAATTTGAACCATACATTTTGCCTTTATGGCTAGTCATCTATAGTGTGGTTAGCCTTTGTTAAAAAAACAAGAAGATTACCTTTATACCCATTTAATTTAATTTAATATAGTCGCTTTTCCTTTTTCCTCTTCCCTTTATTCCTTCCAGTTTTAAAAACAACCTTACCTCTTCTTCTTCTTTCCCCTTTTATTTTATTTTATTTTATTTATGTAGCAGCTTTGTCCAGCTATAGAGAATCTTATGGTAGTGACTAATAAAGTTTGGGATACTAAAAGAAAAAATCTACTCCACAATTTTCATCACTCTAAAGTTTCTTCCTATGCACGAGGTTTGAAGATAGTAATGTGTACGCAATCTTATTCTTATTTTGTGAATGAATATAGATAGGGGCGGCTCAAACTCGTTGATGGCCTAAGGCCAAAATCAAATTAGAGGCCTTAAAAAAAAATTAAAAAATTTAAAATGTTTTTATTTTAAATCTATTTTTCTAGCTTTTTGAGATGCAAAGTTGTTAATAATTTTTGTGTAGTCAATCTCTTCTAATAATTTTTTTTCAATCGATAATATAGCCAAACCACTTCTAAAATTTATCAAGAGCACCTTTTTGAGATTTTATCAAGTTATCGACTTTTCTTTTTCTTTTATGTTTTGAATGACTGGATTCATATATTTTCTAGTTGACATATTAAAATCTAACAAATATTTTAAACATTATTTACAATATCAAATAAAAAATATAATAAACATAAGACACAAAACAAAAATAATATTAGAAATTAGAATGATATTACCGAATTCAAGAACTATGAAGACTTGATTTCCAAAAATGAATTGGACTGCTGTAATATATTTTTCTCCAAATTTAAAATATAAACTATCAATAGAACAAGTAAATTCTTAAGCTTTGAATAAAAGAGAGATGTAAGATTAGAATAGAGAAAGAGAGAAGAAATAGAAGAGAGGAAGAGAGGAGGATAGAATATATAAAAAATAAAATTAGAAAAAGAATAAGGTAAAGAAAAGAAGATAACTTGTACATTAAAAAAAAAGTACACAACTTTTTATTGGAAAGAAAAAAAGTAATTGTCATATCTATCACTTCATTAATGCCGTTTGCATTTGTTGTCTTAGTTCTAAATTTTATTTTATTTTTTAGTTTAATCCTACCTAATTAACTAAAATATGGGCCCCCAATTTATTGGGGGCCTAAGGGCGAGGACTTTTTTTTATGGAAAAACTACCTAGTTAGAAATACTTTAGTATCATATATACTTAATTTACCTCTAGTTTAAAAAAATTACGCACAATACCACTTTTATTTTTTATACCAAATAATTTAAAATATTTAATTAGATACACAAATCTCTTATATATGATATTAAATAATTATCTTAAAATTTAAACTCATTAATTAATGGTAAATTATCAATTCAAAAAGTTTTTCTCTCACTTCGATTTGTTGCTCCCTCCCCAAAGCCCATTACCTTCCGTATCTCTCACCCCCAGCCCACCCCCCACGATCTTCAAACACTTTCATCATCTCCCTTTCTTTCTTAATCCTCTCAATTCATGTTTGCATGTCCCTAATTCAGAACTAAATCTTGATAATCACAAGTATACAAAGATGTAAATTACTTTTTTTTCATTATTCTAATGTATCTTGGTTTTACATCTTATTTATGTATCTGAAATAGAGTTCATATTTTTCTAAAGTTCTATTGTATAAACTTTTACAAATTAGGCTACGAGATACATGCTCGAGATACATGTATCATTAGTGGCGAGATACATGTATCTAACAGTTTTTAAGACTGAGATACATATTGATACATGTATCTGAGATAGAATTCATCTTTCTCTGAAGTTCGATTGTATAAACTTTAAAAAATTAAGCTACGAGATACATGCTCGAAATACATATAGCATTATTAATGGCGAGATGCATCATCCATCTTTGTAACGAAATGAAACTAGCTTGCACAAAGGGCAATAGAGAACCTTTCTGGTTGATGCATATGACAAGGATTTTGGTCGTTCAGCAGAGATCAATATCAAAGGAGAAAACTACATGATTCTCTGTACCAATTTCATTTTATTCAGTTCCGTTATCATAATTAGTCTATTTTAAATTGCACCTCAACCTGCCGATGTATCCCTCTTTATATGTGTTTTAAAAAGTTGGCGTAGGATTCAGGCGGATACAAAGGAAGGAACCGATGTAGAAGATGAAGAGTACAATAATAAAATTATTTGGGTTTATGATTTCGTTATTTTAGGAAAACTTGTTAGAGTTGATACTCAAGATCCTGTACATCTGTTGGGTTGTTAATTAATCAACAATCAATCCTTTAATAAAGGAAATAAGTTACACCCCTTTAATTCAAAGTGATAAATTATTTATCTTAGCTTTAAAAACTGTTGGATACTTGTATCTGTGCCCTTAATGATACATGTATCTCGAGGTCAAAATATGGTATAAAAAGTAATATTACAAACTATTGAGAATTATAATAATTAGGATCTAAATTAGTGGGATTTATGTAAGATGCCCTTCTTTTATACCTTACCAGCCCCCCTGAATATAGAAAGAGTATCATTTTTTATACCCGACTCAGGTACATTTAATAAATCAAGCATGTAACGCATGAGTAAAATAATTTGTGTTATATTTAATAGTTTAAACAAGTTTTATACTATCATTATAATAACAAAAGATTAAAACTAGCTGTGGCAAAGTATTTTACAGGAGTTGTCCACATCATGCTTACTTACTATAATATGGTATATATATAAAAAGACAATTAAAAACTTTGAAATCTCCAATATATAAAACATACAATGTTGCCAAAATTATCACATTTTATAGTAGTGTTATAAGCAAATGGATTTTTCCATGACAACGAATCATGCCAGAACACTTGACCATCACCCTTCATGTCATGTTTCTTTCGTATATAGAAAGAGCTGTTGGCTCGAACAAACCAAATAACTTTTGTTTAGATCTCTCTCGACATATTAAATGTATGAACTCAATAACTAAATTATATTGTTATATGAATTCACGATTTATAAATTTTAAATTTTTGACAATTCATCCGAAAGAGATATCATGAACTTCTCTTTGCGGTCTTTTTCCTTCGAGAAGACTCAAAGAATCTTTTCTTTTAAAATTTATATAATTCTACCACATCCATATAAAAGTGTGATCCAATTAATATCCCAAGTTAGTATAGAAAATTGAAGGGCAAAACAAAAATGCAAAAGTGAGCTATGGCCTATGCATGGTGTCCACCTTTGTTGAATGGTCCAGTCTCGAATTAGCTACTTAAAACTCTAATCAGCATTTTTTCAAGTAAACGCCATATATAGTAAATGACATATATAGTTTTACCTAGTACTCTCCCTCCCTTTCACATCAAAGAAAATATTTATTTTTTTAATTTCGTTGTTTTAAACTAAAGATATCTAAAAATGTATTAAAATTGTCTTTTAATCTGATGGCTTAAATATGTTATGTGGAAAGTTGATACTAAAGAGTTTGTCTTAAAAAAAGACCAATAAAAAAAAAGAGATGTTAATTAATCAAAGGTCCAACTGATCACCACGCCTGTATTGTAAATATGCAGTTAGGAATAATCCAGCCAAAGTAATAGGAATTAGGCCTAACACGATTCCAAATAGAAAAACTTCAACCATTTTTCTTTGTTTGAAAGGAGTTTCTTTTTTAAACATATTAAAATAAAATGGAGGAAATACTTATATTATAATAGTGGTGTGTCAACTATTGGAGTTTCAGATATTTTCCCTTTGATGCGAATAAATTAATGAGAAAATTTCAAACATGACTATCATTTTGGGTATATAATTAACCATCTATAATTATAGTTTGAATATTTACGATTCATATCGACATTGTTTGAGATGCTAAGTAAAAAAACAAACAAACATATCTATCTTCCCCCACCCTCTTCACTACAAAAAAAGTATGAATTACATGGAGATTTTCTTGGGGATTAGTATGAAAATTCGCATGAAACTTATTTTTCTGCAAATTTTCATACTAATTCCTAGGAAAATTCCCATGTAATTCATAGTTTTCTTGTAGTGCTTTATCTGTATTTTGTATTTTCACTCTCCCCTCTTTGTATTTCTATATTTGTTGAGGTACCAAACAACTGTATTTATATTATTTTTTTGGGTATATATATTTATTGTTTTCATATTTCATAGTGGATTTAGATTGTAGCATGTGTTTCCACCTTCTGTGCCTATATTTGTATACTAGAGGAGCAATGCCCGTGCTAAGCACGGCCCAAGGCCCAACATTTGAGATATTTTAGAACTGCAGCAAAACTTGATGCCCTCTCTCTCACACACTAACCATGGTAGAATAATGTACATGTGTAAGATCTCGGATACTTTCTGTGAATTGGTAAAATTTATCCTCTCGTGCCACGCAGGCATTCAAGTCAATTTTAAACCTTACACAAACCAAGTATATTCACATATATAATTAATATATATATTATATAGTTTCAAGATTACACAAAGATAATGAAAAAGTACCTGCCTAGTTCCTATTGCCTACATGTAGAATTAATATTACGCTTCACTCTTCTTATAAGCATATTGTTCTCTTCCACATCTATTTTTTTGCTTGTACCTTTCCTGGACCTGTCTTATCAAGTACATATAATTTCTGTTTTCAAATTTGCTTAGCATTAAAAAATAGATCCTCTTCAATTATTTTTAATTTTACAACATAATTTATATTTATAGATTATATAAGTAAATATATTATACCAATTTTTCAGTAATAAAGAGATTGAAATAGAACTTGTGCAGAGCAACTTGATTAGAAGGATGAACTGAAGCTCAAGTCAAGCAACATTCTAACTTCTGAGTCCTTTGGAAGGCTACTCTGTCATTGAAAGAATTGTAGGTTGAATCTCCTACGCCACATTATAACCACCGTAAGCAAAATCCACATCTCTCAATGTGCAAAAAGTCGAAAACGACTCCCAAATTGATTTTAGCGGAGTAGCTATAGCCTATAGTCCACATCTAGCTCCACGCTTAGTTGAATCCCCTCAGCCAATTGCAGAGTAACTACATTAATTGTCACATATACAATAGTCAGATAGACTGGACTTAAATATTAATGGGCAGAAAGGAAGGAAAATAAATAGTAGTACTAATAATTTTGGATACCTTAAGGACATGACAACACCCATCAAAGACACACCGAATAGAGAATATCTAAGTTGGAAAAATGAGAGAGCAACAAAATAGTCAGAGGCAAAGATCATGATAAGTGTTTAAGTTTCATATTTGTGCAATCTTGTAGGCACACTAAATAATGGACTTTCTTGAGTGGTTTTACCCGGTCGTCAAGTAAACAATGTCAACGCCAACTTCGACAATTACCTGTTGGGGTACCACCATATATAGCCCAAGCTTTTCCCAAAAGCATACTGCCCAACTCATCATGATATATATATAGAAGCGTTTTACTGGGACCATTTTGTGCATCTCAATCATTTGACATGAAGTGTACAAAGTTATAATCCAAGATATTCACCAGCACACCAGGTCCCCTAAAATTGAATTACATCCAAAATAAATGATTTTTTCATAACAGAAGCCCCAAGTTACACTCTATTTTCTATGGACATATAAATCTCTATAAACTAACACGTACCATCCAAGGTGAGACATAGCATAAGGAAGATTGAGGACACCGGTTCCAACCATAGCTGTAATAATGTGAACACCTAGAAGAAGTTACGGTAAGCCACTCGTGAATTGTCTTTTGTTCTGCAGATCTGCCTCATTTTCCAAAAGACATAAGAAATTGTCTAAAAATGATTGAGAGCCTACATAATAGGCCAAGCATTTTTTTATTTATAAAATGCCAGATTGAAATCGTCAGAGCATGGAACCTTTGTTTATATACGTAGCCTCATTTGTTGGGGAGAGCATTGAAGCAATCTTCTCTCTTCCTCTTGTAGTGCTATTGAATAGTACTTGGCAGACACTCAAACTTTCCTATGTGGTCACTTCTGGCTCCTTCAATTACCTTGCTAATCACTCTCAACGTATCTATGTCACTATACATATTCTTTTTTTAGAGCTTGAAACTTTGATTATATGCTCATTCTCCTTCTTTACAATCAAGCAGAGGCATCACTGCAATCGAGAGAAATACATACAATCTTAACACAGTCTCCTTTGTAGTTGCACATTCACCTGAGAATTCAAAAAGTCCTAAATTAATGGCAGACCTAATTTTTCTATTTGCTGAGTGCTGGGTACAAAGGTGCCTCCATGAGTAAACATGAATATCAAATATGACATTGTAAAGCTATAAACATGTGAAATGAGATGATGATATATATAGTAATTAACATAATGTAAGGTTTAAAAAATAGCAGACGCCAATGCAATAAGGTCTTTTGCTTTCAAATTCTTTATCACAAACTTTTTATCAATGAAATCATAATTAGCTTAAAACAATCAATCAAAACTTAATCCAGCCATCACCAAATTAGGTAAAAATATATAAGTTGGTCATTCTTCCAACTATAATTTCAGATATATGCTTATATATCTACCACACAAATACACAGCTAAATGCTCAAAAGGAACTTCTTTGGATAAAATCACTGCTAAAGTTACTATTTTCCCTTGAAATTCGTCACTGAAAAATGTACAGATTGATTGAATCAGTGAGAGAAGAAAATAGTAGTGTTTTCACACGAAAAAATTTAGAAAGTTCCTCGGTATTTTAATGAGGATATGTTTTTCACCATGCGTTTTCCTGTGGAACTCAATGAAAATGGGGTGGAAAAATCATGTTTTACAATACAAATTTTTAATTAATTCACGGTGGGATTTCAAGAATTCATCGGTGACTATGAATGATGTACTCTTCATCTTGCTCACTTCTCACCTCGACTTCCACAACTTCGATACCGCTACGGCTAGCCCAATCTTTTTTCCAGTAAAATCTCTAAAATTAGAACAAATCGACTTACCAACCAACTTCATTGTAAGATCACAAGTAAGTTAAAAAATTTGACAGGACATAAACCTTTGAAAACTTTTTTCACAACTTTCTCTATTCATTGTATTCTTCTTAATACCATCGACAACAAAATATTGGATAAGTACATGCATGTGCAAAATAACTAACAAAGAGCCAAAGGCATAATTTTTTTTTACAGTAGCCTTCAAATTAATTTTATTTCCTATTAGGTCCAGCATGAAGAAGGAGAAGGGAAAATATTCCACAAAACAAAATCTATGACAATCCTCTTAGATCTCACATTTGGGTCCATTGTGTTATTTTGACACTTTTTTATATCAACAAAAATATATAATGTGTATGTTACACACGAATGATGTGTAAAGTGACAAATTAAATAACCACATTTATCATTTATGTGAAAAGTAATTTTTAAATCATTGATTTTGAGTAAAAATAAAAATTAGCCAATGATAATATGACACATGAACCAAATAATTACAAATTAAAATAAAACTTAAATTAATAAAAGAAACCCCAAACAGTTTTCTCCAAATACCCCCCCCCCCGAAAACACTGATTATCCTCTCCGGTGCTCGTCTTCCCCCCACCACCCAACGCGTGTCTTCTTCATACCTTCTGCAGAAAATCGCCCATCGGCTTGTCTTCTCTAAATACCCTTATTCCTTTGACAGAAACATCTGCATTGGTTCACTAAATCTGTGCACCATTGAAATTTTACAGTCACTTTCTCCTTCTTTTTTTGACCTAATTAATAGCTTGAAGTGAATGAAAGATTTTGCTAGTTCAAAGAAATTCACTCCATCAGTTATTGAAACCTTCATTCACGATGTATGCAAAAATGGGAAGAAGAAGAAAAATATAATTAAAAATTAACTTTAAAAAGCCATTTCACGCGCCATGTAATCAAAAAGTGTCAATGGTACAATAAAACCTTACATTAAGTGTCTAAAATGAACATTGCCTACTTAAGTTGTCTAAGTGAAACATGATGCCAACTTTTGGGGCTACCAATGGGTTAGGCTTATATATTTCAAGTGTTAAACAATTGTATTTGTTGAATTGTATTATATGTTTCCACTTCTCTTTTTTACATATTTTTAAAATATCAGATGATTGTATTTGTTACATTCATGCGTGCATTAACTCTCCATACCAACACCAAATTAAAATTTGAAATAAAAGAAGAGGAGGTTCGAGGAAAAAGTGAAGAAGGAACATATTTTTGTCTGAAGTTAGCCAAAATAAGTATATATTAAGGGACTGTTTGGCCATGCGATATGGAATCATGATATGATATCATAATATGAAATCATGAGAAGAAAATGAAGTTTTGTTTGGACATGCGATATTGATTGCGTGTTGTATATTTTCTCATAAACATAAGAATTCTATAAGTTGTGAAACTATTAAAATAGCCCCAATTGTTTATTCAATTTTACAAAATAAACAAAAAATTATAAAATCGCATAATAAATTATTACAAAGTTATTTGTTCTCCACTTAAGTAACTATTTCTTCTAATTTTAATTGATCAAACTTTAATTCAATAAAAAAATTGAACATAAAATTGTAGTGTACGTACTGGTCTTTAATATAATTCTCCCACATAATACATACAATCTCCTCACGTTGAACTTGCATATCTCGATCATATGACAAAGAAGATGAACCAACATTGTTACTTTGAGCCATTTGTTGGTCAATATCATCCGCAACTATATTTTCATGCTCATATAGACCATAAATATTCCATCACTTCTTTGGTATTCTCGCAAAATGTGACATTGTACAAGCTATGACAATTTTCACTTGTGTGTCAATATCATAATGGTTCATGCGTTGTTTCACTTGTGTGCAATATTACACATTTTCAGTGCATTAGTTTCGTGTTAAAATCAAACATACTGGAAGTAGTAATTATCAAACATGCATCACCAAGTTTGTCCTTTTTCATATTAAATTGTTTGAAACATTTTCATATTTAGCTGAAAGAGATTTTTTTTTTACTATGAAAAACCAAAAAAATATTACTCCCTCGATTCTTATTTGTATTCACCAATCAATTTCTACTTTATCATTTATATTCGCCAATTTAAAAGTAATAATGAATTTTATGTTGGTGAAAATAATAAATTTTAAAAAATAACGATGTGATTATAAATTTTATTTACTTATGAAATAAATGGTTAGTAGATATAATAATATAGGGTTGTTTTAACAAAATATAAATTTGTGAGTCAATTTTTGTATTTAAAAAATCTCAAATCATGATATGGAATTCTCATATCATGATTTTTTGGAGAAAATGTTATTCCATCTCATAATATGAAATCATGAGATGAAATCAGCGTGAAATGACATGTCCAAACACTGATTCCATCTCACGATTTCATATCGTAATATGGTATTACATGACCAAATGCCTACTAAGTAACTAATTCGAAAAAACAATCATATTGTTTAATAGTAAAGATGAAATAGTACAATTCCTATGATAAGGATGGTTACTTGGGTACAACCCAAAAACAATCATACAATAAGCTAAGACCCCTCAAATAATGTAATGACCTGATTCCTTCGTTAGGAAAAAATCAATGGAGAAAGAATTGGGGTCAGAAATTTTTTTGGTAGTAATTTAGAATTTCCTAACCTAGTCCAAATTTAGACTAAATCGGAGTCAGTAAAATCTAGGGAAATCTGGTAACAAATGAGAGATCTAATTATGATTTCGATCACATGAGTAGATAGCTAACGACGTTAAGGAACCCGTACGACTTTATGAAATTGAATTCGAGTGAGTAGAACTCCCGAAACTGATCTTAGCGTGAAAGGGTATTTCCTGAGGGTCATGGGATGAAGGTGTGTTGTGAAATAGGAGTTTGAAATTCTTAAATTTTCTCACTGGTTCCATGCAAGCCGCTGTGGCAAAATTATTCTCGCCAAGGTGGGGCCGCTGTAGACGTGCACTTGACGAAATGGAAGGAAGGGGTAATGGAGGGGAGCCGGATCGGAATATAAAACCCATGCCTGACAACTAGTGGGCCCCTCCCCCTCCCCCCAAAAAAAAAAAAATCATCTTAAGGGCCCTCCCAGAGAATACTAGGCTTAAACGTGATTCGTGAATTGTCGTTTGGGTTTTCCACGTCACCGTTAAAAATTACTTTAATTTTATATTTTTTTAAAAAGATTGAAATTACGTGGCACACACACACATAGAAAGGGGACAATCTGAATTCCCAAGTAGAGTGTCGTCTAGGGTTCTTCAATTCCAAGCTATCTCCACTCTTTTACCGATTCGGATTCAATTGCTTTTCCAAATCAAGGGTCTCAACCATCTCCGCAAGATCTTGGCCGTCTGATCGATACAGTTTTCTCTGAATATGGTTGAAATTTGCAAACCTTACCTTGATTTTAATCAAAGTTCGAACCTTTGTTGCAATTTCAGCGACCCCGGTCCGTTTCACTGATAATTTGCCTAATTTTGAGAGAAGGATCCATTTATTTTATGTTGATTTTGAAGACAGTGATGAGAATGATATTGGGTTTATAAGTCTCTTAGTTTGAGTTTTAGGTGAAAGCTTGTGGTTTCGTGTGGAATTTGCACTTTGTTTATCAGTGCGTTGTGTAAATCTTTTTTTAATTACTTTTATAAGTGGGTTCTGCATTTTGTTTTTTTCCTCTTTTTTGTAATCAGTCAGTTGTATAGATTTTTTTTTTCTGTTTCAAGTATTATCATGTATATAGAGGAAGAGAAGAGAGGAGAGTTGGAGAATGGGGAAGTGGAGATGGGTGGAGTGGTAGAGAAGGCAGAGAAATCATCTCCTGCTGATAAGGTGGTGTGTTCTAGTGGTAGTAGTGGCAAGAATGCTATTGTTGTGTTGGATGTCAGGAGGGTCATGGTTGGAGTTGGTGCTCGGGCCTTGTTTTACCCGACACTTCTCTACAATGTTGTTAGGAACAAGATTCAAGTGGAGTTTCGCTGGTGGGACTGGATTGATGAGGTATACCAGCTTTTGACACTTTTTGTTGTCCTGGCTTTAGTGTATACACTTGTAATGAATGCCTTGTTGTTGTTATTGTTGTCCCCCTTTAATGTACACTTGTAGTGAATTACGTGGTCTTTTTAAATGTATCTATGTCATTGTGCAAATGATGTCAGTATGCTTCAATAGTTGTTTAGACAAGATGGAATGTTTTTGCGTATAATGTCCAATCCCTATGGCATATCCAAATAGTCATGTGATGTGTGATAAAATTTTGAATTAGTTATATTAGAAATTCATTCTAATTAATTGTCATCTGAGGCAGGATAGATCTTTCTGAAAGGTATTGTCTGGAAAAATTATTTACACTTCATCAAAAACAAAAAATTAGTTACATTAAAGTTGATTACTTTGATTGCCGATGTTGAACTGTTATAACATCTTGCTGAACTTCTAAGTCATGAATGATGAACAATAGTACTATATGCATGATTATTCAGAAAATGAGGGTGCAACTGAATTGTAGAAATATCAATTTGTAGTGTTTATCTGAAAGAGCATGTCTTTGGACATGCTTGTCAATAATAAAAAGGCATGTAATAGATTGATATAGTACTCTGTATCAAATGCATTAGAAAGATGATTAATCGTCTGTCCTTGGAATGACAAGACAATGACACGTGGGGCATAATATTTTTCTTGTGATAATCTTCTAAAAGAAATTTGCCTTTAATCATCAACCTTCGACATGTGGCAAAAGATGCATTGTTATCCAGGAAGATGAACCAATAGTAAATTTGTTGAGCTCTTCTTTAAGTAAGTTACTCTCACTATTGTCATCCCCGATCAACTCTCACATTTCCTTCTTGGTTTCCTGAAAATTTATTTACTTTCTTTAGTTAGGAAGTTTTTCTAATATTCTAATTAGTTTTAGAATGTTATGTACCAAAAGGTGACTTGAGATTCTCCTTTATATCAGTACAAGTTGACATTGATCAGAAAGATAGTTCTATCCCCACTTCAGATCAAATCCTTTTAAATACAGTATACTTCAATGTTTGCCGACATCCTGGTCAAAGTAAGAGGACTGATTTTGGAGGGAGTATGTATAGTGATGTTGACGACTTGACGTTCCTCATATCTGTTTTATGTTTTACTGGTTTTGTTTGAATTATTTGTTCAAGGTTGTAGAATGTCTGGGATATGTGCAGCGAGGTAAAGGAGGCGCATGTAGGAATCTTAACAAATGTCTTCTTACATCTTAAACTTTCATGATATAAGCTGCAATTCTTTTCTCGTAACTCCATATGCATCTATCTTCATATTGGAGATTAAGTTTGCGTGTTTGCATTGACCATCTTGGAAGATCGCATAGGTTGATTGATGTTCATGTTCTTTCAATTATTTTTTAGTGAATAGTTGGGTAGTAGTTTGTACTCTAATATTTTACTGCATAACAAGATTGTATTACTGACTTAATCTCCCCTTTAGTTTGTGTTATTAGGTGCTGTCCCTTTCCCATCGGATGTGAAAAGGCTTAAGGAGCTTGGTGTCTCCGGTGTTGTCACCCTTAATGAGCCATATGAGACTTTAGTTCCAACTTCTTTATATGAGGTTAGTTCTTTTATTTCTGATATTTGTTTTGATCTTTCTGTTATGCTTCACTTAAAAGACAAGTTAGTCTTCTATCTCAAAAAAAAAAAGAAGATAAATCAGTCTTTCCTTATCGATCTAGAACAAAATCAAAAAGGAAAAACAGAAGTAAGTCATCATTGAAGTTTCTTCTTTATGTGGTCTTTCCTCATCTAAAAAATAGAACTGATCAGTCAGTCTTCATTCAAGCTTCACCTTCATCCCCTTTCTCTTATTTCCTTTGCATCCCTATGTAGTTGGAATGCGCGTTAAGGACATATTGAGTATCATGGCATTAGCTGAGGACAATGTACATGCGCCAAACTTGTTTTGGTGAACGGTCTATCTGTCCATTACAATTCTTGTATAGGACCTTTATTTACTGATTGTGTTCCGATCTTCTTCATGGTATTACTGATATCAATTCTATAAATATGAGATACAGTAGTGTTGCCTTTCTACCTCACCCCAGTACAAGTTAAGTTTTTCACTTCTTAATTCCTACATTTTACTTTTCGCTATTAATTAGTTGTCTAGTTCTTGTACTTTTACACTATGGATTTATTATTTAAATTTCCTTCCCGTTACATGATCAAGTGTTTTTTTTTTCTTCACATTATTATTATCTATTATTTCTTGCAGGCTCATGGTATTCGTCATTTGGTTCTCCCCACAAGAGATTACTTATTTGCGCCATCACTGAATAATATTTGTCAAGCAGTAGAGTTCATCCATGGTAAGTACCTTCCCATCCCTTTTTTAACTAGTTTGTTGATTTACACTATTGTCAACATTCTTGACCTCAATTCCTGGATGCTTTTGGGATTTTCTCGTGACAGTTTTTTCCCTTTTCATCTTGAGATTCATCTAATTTGTCCAAACTCTGGAACTATGAGCTGTCTCCATCATATCAAAAATGACAGTCTGAGGGTTGAAGTGTCCAATTCTTGGGTTGACACAGATTTTTTGATAATCAAATTTTGTTCTTGAGACTAGTCAAAAGTACTTTAAACTACATGTTTATCAAATAAAAAATATATTACAAATTCAAATGCCATGTCATGTTTAAGCAAAAGTCAACAAAACTATGGTCCAATCAAATATTTGTTCAATTCACTAAATTGTGATTATGTCACTTAAAATGTGATTGAGGGAGTACATGTGTTAAGTTGCTGGTCTTGCTATTTGGATATAGTACTGTTTGAGGTATTTGCCACTTTGTGTATTGACTTGCTTTCACTTTTGTTGCCTTCTGTCGAAACAAACAAGGGTGAACACAAAATTCCATAGAATTAGCCTTGATTGAATAAATTTCTATGTTTTTCCTCTTGTCTTCTCTCCTCTTCCTTCATACCTAATCAAGATTGGACCTCTACACCTTTCCCCCGGCAGAAACTACAGAAAATTCCAACAGAATTGTTTAAAGTACTGCCAGAGGAGGGCTTACTAGTAGGTTAAGTCTTTTAAGTAAACTTTTCTTGTTTTTCCTTTAAGAAAATGCTTCCAATGGACAAAGTACATATGTGCACTGCAAGGCTGGTCGAGGACGTAGCACGACCATTGTCTTATGCAACTTGGTGGGTAAACTAAGACTTGTTTGAATAGATTGTTTAGAGATCACTTTACACATTTTCTTTCTAAAGTTTCTTTTGTTTTGTAGGTTAAGTACAAGCAGATGACACCAAATGATGCATATAACTATGTGAAGTCAATTCGTCCAAGGGTGCTTTTGGCCTCTACCCAGTGACAGGTGTCTCAGAGATTTGCCTCATTGATCCTCTCTTAGATGCATGATTTTTCTCCCTTAATGAGATACTCCAGTTGACTTGGTTTTTATTTTTCTAGCTATTGTTGTTGATTCTGTTTTTCCACTAATAACCAGGCTGTCCAGGATTTCTACCATATCATGGTGAAAAAGACGTACAGTTCTAACCCCTTGACTAGTATGATCTCGTTGAGTTCAAGGTTCTTGGCTAGACGTAATTTGCTCTCCTTTGATGATGGTGCTGTAGTGGTGATAACCGAAACTGATCTAGATGGATATGATTCGAGCCTCGACTCTAGGGTGGCTGGATCCGAGATATGGGCTGATTTGAATTTGGTTTACAGGGTTAGAGTTGCTGGTGGGGCAGCCTTAGCAAGACTCTCCTGTATGTGGCTTCGCTGCCACACCAACCAGAAGATTCTGAATCAGAAGCCGACTGCAAAGAGCAAGCAGCTGGAAAGTTTTTCTGTAGATATACATGTGTTCTCTTAAGTTAAAAGTTGTATAGGTTTCTTCCGTACATAAAAATGCAACAAGGTGCCTACTGTTTCAGTTTTCTCTACCAAAAAACCTTGACGTTCTCAATGTAAATATGGTGTACTTCTCATGTTGCATGAGAAGTTTTAGAGTAAATGTATATATAGCTTTCTGCGAAATTTGAGCTTTGCTGATGTACCTTACCACCTTTTAGAATATTTTGCAGTTACTGAATGGGGGATTTGCTGCTCAGGGCATGTATAGATGCATCAGATTTGCATAACCAAGTAACCCTACCTGTGGGCCTAGAAGTTCTATATGATGAACTTAACTTGTTTGGTAGTTATCGTGGGTGTATTACATTAAGCAGTTCAAAAAAAAGAAGAAAGGGTCAACATACTAATTGCGGTGTTCCTGTACCAGAATGATTTGACTCAACACATTATTACTTCAAGAGAAACGGTAAGTACTTGATGAAATTTATGCACACTATCTAATAGACTAATACTAAAAGATCAAAAATCTATGACTCAAAACACATTATTTGATACATTTTTCTCTGAATATGGTCGAGATTTGTAAACCCTACCTTGATTTTAATCAAATTTCTTCTTGTTTTTTCCTCTTTTTTGTGATCAGTCGGTTGTATAGATTATTTTTTCTCTTCCAAGTATTATCATGTATATAGAGGAAGAAAAGGGAGGAGAGTGGTGGTAGGTGGGTTTAAACTCTTTTTCATATGCCTTATCCTTTATAACTACCTCTCTAATAGACAATCAGTGGCGAATGCAGAGTATGATGTACGAGTTAAGTAATTATTAATCCTGGAACCCAGTTGTTATATTATATGGACTATTAACTTGAGGACGTTACATAAACTCATAAACTTCAAATGCAGGATCGACTTATACCAATAGTCCAATATAAAAACAGCCATGGGCAAAGACAAAAAACCATCACATGTCACCGCAACTTTAGCTAACACCAAAACAATGATCAATCTTTTACTACTATTACTACTACTATATATGCCACTTGTGAATACTGGCTATTACAGTTGTATAATTTTTCCATAGGACAAGAACTTTTTGCTGTTAAAGGAAAAATGAAGTTATGGGCTTTTGTTTTTGTGTTAATGGCATTTGGGATGTTTATAGGGCAGTCCAATGCCTCTGTTTCCACTTTTAGGGATTGCTATTCTAAATGCTTTATATTCTGCTTAATTGAACCTTCTCAGAATCTTTGTACTTGTACTTCTAGATGCTTAAAAGAATGCATTTTTAGTTCTGATCCAGGTAATAGTTCCTCTATTATTCCCACTTCACACAATGATGTTGCAGACAGTAAGAACCTTAACTTCTGCAAGCTTGGTTGTGCTTTCTCTACATGTTCTGCTCTCAGCACAAAACATCAACCTAGTAAGTTTCCCCTGTTTCATTCCGTTTCAATTTGTTTGTCTTACTTTTCTTTTTTAGTTCGTTTAAGACAATGAGATTAAATAAATTTTTTTGGTACATTCTACGTATCTTTAGTTTAAGACAAGAAAATGTAAATGTTATCTTTACTTTCTTAAACTCTCTGTAACTTAAAACCAGATGAACAAATTGAAAGCGGAGGGAGTAATCTTTATTTGTACATTATCTTTGTCTTGGTGTATTTGCTCTATAATTAATGTTCTCTTTTCATTCTTTGTTTTTAGATGGTGGAAAAATGGATGACTGTGTTGGATCCTGCTCAAGAATGTGCACCAAGAACTACTCAATTCCATAGAAATGGCACTATTACAGTCTGGAATATTTTATTGGACTTCATTGTTTTTAGCTTCTTCTTTTTTTCCTTTTCTGTTGGTGTGTGTGTGTGTGGTAGTTCCCATTTTTATAAATTTCTTTTTCTTATGTTGTTTTCAAGTTTGAAGATGGAAAAGTAATTCATGAGAGTGTGTTTCTGAATTTTGGCCTCCTTTTTCTAATCCTTTTGTAGACTTCAGAAGAAGCATAGAATTCTGCAGTATCACAAGGTCAATACTGTAATGTCCCCCTAAACACAAATTTAAAGGCAATTACTGTTCGTTTTGTCAATTAACAAACACTATATAACGAACCAATGAGTACTTTTTCATTTTTTAATCAGAAGTCTCGAATTTGAGGACTAGGTGGTGTGGACTCGCGATGTACCAATGCGAGTATATGATTAATGGGAAAAAAACGCATACGATTTATGGAATTGCGTGAAGCTCAGTTTATAAATGGTTAAAATGCTGTAATGTACGTAGTAGGCCAATCTGTCTGGTGCACTCACTTTTGAATATTTTTTTCACTGTCTTTGCATGACCCGTGAACTAGGAAATGACATTGGGTAAAGAGCTAATCATAGCACGTGAAGAGATCCAAACTTTTCTCTGAACAAAAGAATTAGCATCATATAAGGATAAATCTAATTTTCTTAAGGATTGGTTGGGCGATCTATTTGGGAAACCAAATTTAGCACAATAAAAACAAATCAAGAACGTGTTTATTCTGCAATATCCTCTTAAGAATAAAGCCACTGTTTTCTATTGGTTTGTCATCTAAATACCCTACTTGATTTCAGCATGGTTTCATTACATGCTTAATTTTTGATAAGTTTTACTTGAGCCGAAAGTTTATCAAAAAACAGTCTATCTACCTTCACAAGATAGTAAGGCTGTAAACACCATCTAAATTGAGATAGGAATTTAAGAACTTGTAATTTCAAGGAGCTAACAACATGCAAAAGAAAGTATTACATCAGAAAATGATAGAATGAGATCAGGCAAGGGTTGCGTCTACAATTCGTGGGAATAATAAAGCAATATTAAAGACAGTTAAACCACAAGTTATATCCCTAAAAGTCAAAAGCGAGAAGAAATACAAGGGATAAACAACATCATAATGTTGAAGGTTCTACTTGCTATATAGGATTATAAGTTATCCATCTATGGACAAAATACTCTACTTTTTTTTTTAACTATGCAAAGGGGCAGAAAAGGGGGGGAAATGTAGATGGGTTCTGTGATGAAAATAGAATCTCTATGCATCTTTGCCAAAATTATTGGTCATCTGAAGTTCATGGAGAATTTGGTGGCGTCTTCAAAGAGACTTCTATCTTATCTTTATGTTCTGTCACAGCAACTCGAAACTCCTCGACAATAGAGGCATCCTTGAACTTCAAAGCAATTGTTGAAAGTCCATCTTTCCCATCATCAGTACTATTCATACAAGCAAAGGTGACGCCTTTTTTATCCATACTTGCAAGCTTCATTTCAGGATAAAGGTTAGCATTCAAAATCAACCTGTAATTTCCTCTGGTTCTCATAACAAGTCTAGCTTTTCCGGTTCCACTTGAAATATTGAGCTTCAGCTCTCCCTTTCCACGCTCCTTCCACCCTCCATTAAGATATTCAAACAGCACAGAGTCAGCTGCAAAGATTGCCTTTTCATGCTCCTCTCCTGTTACAACGGGAACCTCTGGCATGGAAGGAAATCCAGTTCCCTCGCTCTTTTTAACACTAGATGACCCTGAGTAACCGAATAGAGAAGCATTTCCATTAGTGGGAAGACTAACACCTAAAATTGACTGATCGCTTTTTGCTCCAAAGAGAGAACCAGAACCAGCACCTGATTCAGAACCAAACCCTAGTGGAGATCCCTCTTTTGAACTAGGTCCAAATGAGAATGTAGTATTGGAGAACCCAGTTCCTGCAAGTCCTGTGAAAGCGTTTTGGCTACTTGAGAGCTGTTGAAACGAGCTAAAAGATGCAGTTTCAGCATCCTTAACATTTTTTCCATCGCCAACGTGTTTTTCCATTTCATTTTCCATCTTATTGCCTCCCACTTCTATGCCATCTGCACTCTTCTCCACTCCCGTGACTGTCTTAGTGTCATCTTTAATTTTCTCACTTCCCACTGCCTTCTTTTCAGTAGATTCAGGTTTGTTAGGCTCATCAGGCTTATCAACTTTCTCCTTATCAACATTAGCATCAGCCGTTGACTCAAATTTGCTTTCTGGTAGTTTAGAATTTTCATCACTTTCCTTCTCATGATCAGCTTCCTTACTCACATCTGTTTCTTCCTTTTTAATTTCCTCACTTTGATCATTTGAATCTTCTGGTTTCTTGGAAGATGTTGTCCCATTCCCAGCTTCAGTTGTGGTCACGGCAGGAGTTGTACTGGTATTAGCAGGTGGAACCAACTGGATCGCCGCAAAAGGGTTAGAAGAAGGAGTAGTTGTAGTCAATGCTGCTTTACGAACTTTAACAATTCTCCTATTTGCCATGACCTCATCACTTGCTCTCTTGAAAGTTCCATTCTCCTGTTCAGATGACTCATTATCATCATCAAGACCAGGATTATCTCGTGATAGTTCCTTTACAGCAGCCCTTTTCTTTGATGGTTGAAGAGATTCCGCGTCCCCCATCCCAAAATGAAGAACGACACTTGAAGAGTTCCCAAAAAGTTGATGGCGATTCAAATTTCTGCAGGAAAGTCTCAGTAACCTGACAAATGAATTCAATCTGCTGTGTGGCATAAAGCAGCCTAGGTCATTGGGAGGGAAGTCACAGTCTAGATAAACCAGGACAAAAAGACAACAGACTGCCCAGAAAAATCTCATCAATCATCAGGAAGGTGGATCTGATGACAGTAGTACTTTGAAATAACTACACGGAAGCTTATACCATGGCAACAAACTATCCCAACAACTAACATACACAACAAACTCATTGAAGAAAATAATGCAACTAGTAGTTAGAATGTCAAAAGCTTCATGTCAAGCTTTCAGACCTGCTTTGTACCAGTATCAGAGGTACAAAGGCCAGACATACAACAGAAAGGTGATATAAGACTGCTGAGTTAAGATACATACAGACACACATGCGAGAGCATATACTGCTCGTATCCAACCAGGTTATCGTCTTATCGATTACCGTTCAAAAATGAGAATGAAAAGTTTTTTATATGTAAAATGAGGATGAGTAGTAGTAACTAGCAAGTATAGAAAATTAAACAATTCCTTTTGTCATATTCAGAGCCTTTCAGATCACATGCATGCATAAAACTCTTATCAATATCAAACAGAAACTCGGAAGACATAAGACAGCACTGTAGAAGCAGAACCCAAAGAATTTCTTTGTAAGGAAACAAGAAAACAGAAGTGGAGCTCTGAATTTTCTAATTCAAAACCTCTTATTTCTCAACTACTTTACATGAATCAAACCTGCCTGAAGAATTTCACCAAAAGATTTACTGCAAACACAAGGCAACTGATAAGCTTTAAACTGACAAGTGTCTTGACATAGAGGCGGATCCAAAATTTGATCTTTATGGGTTCAAATTTGGTATTTTACCACAATTCATTTGATTTTCTGGGTTCAAAATGAATTATTTGTACTCAGTAAGAGAAATTTTTAACAAATATACAGGGTCCGAGAAAAAGCTACTTGGTTTGAATGAACCATAGGACCTTAATATACAACCTACAGAAGGCCAAAGGTAGTGGTGAAAGTGTACATCTAAATCCTACCACAAATCTATGCTCTTTCCAACCTCTCCATTTTGTGTATTGGTATTACATTCCTCTTTACAAATATGTAAAGCTAGCAACAGAATTGAGTGATTTCTTCTGTTTACAGGATCACAACATTTTTGGTGAAAAATAGGAGGTCGACTAAATGAATCTTTTGTGGGATCCTACCCTCCCCAAATCCTACTTGTGGGATTACACTTGGTATTTGGTAGGCAGTCGTGGACCAAGAATTTTCACCAAACGAATTCTATATATGAAATAGTAAATGCACAAAGAAGCGAACAGAACAAAGTTTGATCACTCAAAAAATTCAACAATAAGGCATTCTAAGAAATGCATGTTTTAATCAGCTGAAATCAAACGCACTGACCATTACAGCATATAAAAGTAGCTACCTTGAACAACGAAACAAATCACACCAAATATAACCTACATTTTATAATTCTTTACTACCGCGATAACAAAATTCACATCTTCTTCCTCATTTATCCTCTACCAGAAAAGATTTGGGTCTATCATTATGTTTCACTGAAATAACACTCCTTCCAGTTGAACTAGTTTCAGATAAGTAATCATTACAACTTACATACAAAATACTTCAATCTCAGTTCACTTCCTATATCCATTTCATTCACCAAACAGTACCTTACCATAAAACCTTATCTCACAACAAATTCTGGATTTATTTTACCGATAGTTATTTTAATCAAGTATAATAAACCATAAGCTAAAAATCGAATTAATTACAGAAAATTCATAAACAAAAGCAAGAGAAGAGAGATCGACGTTACCTGGAAGCAGTCTGATTTCTTCAAGTAGTTTTAGAGAGAAACTTTCTACTGTAATGAAAATCCTAGGGAAGTGTATAAAAACCCTAGACGGAGCTAATGAACAGTATCAGCTTCCTTTTTCTATTTTTTTTTTTTTTTGCTTTCCTTATTTATTTCTTTTTTGCGCATTTCACTTTTAGAAAGATTAAAATTTAACTCAAGAAATTGTGTTTATTTATTTATTAATTATCTAAAAACCATATTTTAATTAAGTTGTGTATTTTAATTAAATTATTTTTAAATTGCAATACATGAATTGTTTTCAGAATATTATCAAAATTGGTACGTGATAGGAAATAAAAACATAGGTTCATAAATTCAATAGCAAATCGTAAGATATGGTGCATTCTTAAGCAATAAAGCATAGTACTAACATATCTTTTTAATTAGCGATGTTTTGCAAATTCTTTTCATTCTAATAAAGTGAGTGATCTGTCACTAATAATTGATATTATTCTAATGACCAAACAAGGATCAACTTCTTACTTACTTCTCAAGGTAGTTTTGCAATACCCACCAACAATGAGCATGAGTAAATGCTTTGATGAAAGTCTTTTATATATTTATGTTCTTTGGTGTACTTGTTGAAGCTTTTCAAATTATGCAGAGATCATACACATTGGAGCTTCAAATTCATTAGTTGCATTTGTAACTACAACTAAACATAACTGAATTTCAAGCTATGACCTTTGATCTGCAAGTGGATTTAAATCAAACTTTGACATCCTAACCATGATAAAAATTAATATTATAACCCTAAAAAGAAAATTGATGAAGTAAAAGAACATGGTGTTTGTTATAGGAAGTCATCTTTCTGCTTAAGATGTAATGTTTGGAATCATAGTATTATCAGTAAGTTCAAGTTTTAGCTTAATTGAAATTCGACTTCTAAATCCTTAATATAGTGAAAGTGATTGCGCCAATAAAATGGAAAAAAGAAAATATTAATATCTCAAATCTGCTACATAGAGATTGTTACTACCATTGACTGAATACAGTTGGCAGAGGTAAATGAAAAGGCAGCTCTATGGTGAAGGAAACACAGCGAGTTGGAGAATCATAGAGAAATATTAACTCAAAAGCACTTCCGCAGCATCTCCACTTGCATATTTTGTGCAACTGTTTTTACATTCACAAGGGATTGAAGGCATTTTTGACGGATTAAAGAATTGTATCCCTCTTAAAGAATAATAGTGTATGCGTGACTAATGCTAATAATAACTGAGCTAGGACAAATGTTTTCTACAGTATGCCACCAAAACTCGTTCACCACTCAAAACAGAACCAGTCCCTTCATCGTTCGTCCCATTCAGACAGACAACTTTGAGAACCTGGAATGAAAAGTTCAAATTTCTGTCAAACGGCCCAAACAGTGCATGTTTCCCCCGATGTGAAGGTAAACAAGGAATTCAGGCATTTGGCAGAACTTCTGCAAGCTGTCAACACGAATCAAGGTGTAAAAAACAAAACTGAAAATAATTATAGCTTAATCTGGCCAAACAAATTGAAGATCTTTCTTCGGTCTAAATGTTCTATAAAGCCAAGGAATTCAAACACTCATTATACATTGTAAGCAGAACTTTTCGAAGATCTGCATTATTGAATCCAAATCCAGGTGAAGTATACCAGAAGTGTAGTCAAATAATGTAAACTAAAACATTATGCAAGTGAAAGAACTGCAGAACACAATTATTCTATCTTTTTCTGGATAGTACACACAGCACTTTCAAGAATATTTCTGTATTACAATGTGGTTACACATACGTATGAATCAAAAAATTGACCAAATTCTAGGGGGGAAAACATGGCTTCTTCAGTTTCTTGCATATAGCCCAAGGCAGAACAAGGTTAAATGTACAAGGTCAAATATTCTACAAGGGCACCAGTCAAGCAAATGAAATGATATGCGTGCAAATGTAGTTAACACACAAAAGACTTGGTAAATAAGATAAAATTTGAAGCACCCCCAATCAAGAAGACATACAGATAAGAATTGTTTATCAGACAAAGGATGCATAAAATTATGCTTGATGCAGAAAACTCAATTCTCACCATAAGAACGGATTACATACAGCTGGAACCAACTGTCTTCACTGAACCTAGTTATGTGGTGTAAGCACTGCAAAAAGAATAAAAAGGAATGAGAGGTAAGTAACAATAAATTGACAACCACAAAAAACAACATACCCAATCAAATCCCACAAGTGGGGCTTGGGGAGGATAGAGTGTACACAGACTTTACCACTACCTCGTGGAGGTAGAAAGGTTGTTTCGTAAAGACCCTTGGCTCAAGTTCAGCAATTTCAGGTATAAAGAAGAAGAAAAAAACATTGACGAAAACATAACACAACAGCTAATAAGAGAGGCAGTATAAAGTAACAATAAATTGAACGAAAAAGAAAAGAACAAGCACAAATAGGGACAAATCGAGAAGGAGAAGTGAAATTGCCAAGAAACAAATGAATGCCAACGTAGTTAACTTCCTAACTTATGCCAAAAACAAATGAATGTCAAATGCTAGTCAGCTGAAAAATATTAGCCAGTGCTGGAATTTTCACCCATAGAAGCAGGTTCACGCTAAATGACAGAAATTATCTATGGATTGAGGAACTTTAAAAAGCTTGAAAACACATTAATATCTAGACATGAAAGAAGAGAACAAACTCCAAAATCCACATTTTCGTATTTCATTGGAAAGGCAATATGCCTTCTCAAGGTTGGGTTTGCCAAAATTGCAATTGCTTCAAGCAGTTAAGGTTAAAGGAAAAACAAGGAGGCATAAAAGAAAAAAGAGAAGGATTTGGAATGTATAGGAGCCAAACACAGCAACTAAAAGAAATTCAATTAATCACCAGCTACAAA
>JAJOOR010001207.1:0-13330 GCA_036250505.1 Solanum acaule
TAAATTAAATAATACATTTATAATAAAATAATTGATTTAAAGAAGAAAAAGTAAAAAAAAAACATTTAAATAAATTAATTAATAAAGATAAAAATACTTAAAATATTAAAAAATATTAATATTTTTTAATTGTAATTAGAAGAGGGACAAAAAATTAGAGAGGTATGAGTTATGAATAATTTACTCCTTGTAAGTTGGCATGTGAAGAGTCTTTGTTGTAAATGTTTCTCCCTTAATATAATATTTATTTGTAATAAATTGAATAATTTACTTTTACAATAAAATAATTAATTCAAATAAGAAAGAAAAACCAAAAAAAGAAGAAAAAAGATAAATGCAAATGGAGATCATAGAGAGGTGCCACATCACCTTGTTATATTACAAATCACGAAAGTTATCAGAATTTAATCCTAGGAAACCTATTCCTAAACAAACTAGAAGATTACAGTATAGGAAAAAACGGCATAGAAATATCTTACAAAGGTGAAACATGTTTCTTACAAAAAATGTAAATGCCAAAAGAAACTAGTTTCAAAGTATCTGTTTTCATAGAAATAACTTTCTATGATACTAAAATTATAACTTGTTGCCAAATAGACAATGGGTCTGAAGCAAGTCTGGTAAAATCTTTTTTAATAAAAGATTGGGACATAAATAAAAATAATATCTCTATGCTTGGGGTCACAGGAGATAAAGAAAGGCTTGATAAGTCAAAAGAAAATGTAGAAATAATTTTAGGATAAAAAAGTGTTTCTATAAACAAATTGTTTGCTTATGATAAACTGGAAACAAATTTATTATTAGGAAATGATTTTTTACAACAGTTTTAGGATTATCATCAAACACTATACATGATAAGCCTCAAAACCCCTTGCGGACATTTTATCAAAGTTCCGAGAAAACAAAATCCTTGTAATCTTGAAAAAGATAACGGAAAATTCAAAAGAAAATACTTAGAAAATCTAAGAAAGATTACGTGTAAATGTCTTAATCTAGAACAGATTAAAGAAAATTTACAAAAATCTTATGGAGAGAATCCATTAGAAAAATGGGAACAAAATCATGAAAGGGCAACTTTAACCTTAAAAGACCCTAGTGTAACTATTAGAGTCAAACCCATGCTCTACAACGAAGATGATAAAATTGAATTTAAAATTCAAATCAAAGAATTACTCAACTTAAAGTTAATAAGAATGAGTAAAAGTCCTCATAGTAGCCCAATATTTATGGTAAGAAACCATGCTAAAATAAAAAGAGGAAAAGCTCGAATGGTAATAAACTATAAAGAGCTAAATAAAAACTGCTTATTTGATGGATATTTTATCCCAAATAAAAATAACCTGATTAATCTTGCCAAAGGAAAAATCTATTTTTCTTTGACTGTAAAAGTGGATTTTAGCAAATAAAATTAGCAGAAAAATCAATACAGTTAACTGCTTTCAGTACTCCTAATGGACATTATGAGTGGTTGGTAATGCCTTTTGGACTAAAAAATGCCCCACAAATATTCCAAAGGAAAATGGATAAAATATTCTCTGAAAAAGAATTTTTAATAGTCTATATAGATGACATTTTAATATGTTCTAAAACATATGAAGAACATTTGAAACATCTGAAAGAATTTTTGGAAATTTGTTTGAAAAATGGAATAGTATTAAGTCAGAAAAAGGCTGACATCAATAAAAATGAAATAGAATTCTTAGGAATGATTATTTCAAAAAATGGAATTGAACTCCAAACACACATCTCAAAAAAGATTGTAGAATTTTCTGATAAATTAACAACAAAACAAGAAATTCAAAGATTTCTAGGTTGTTTAAATTACGCAGGAGTTCATTTCGGATTTAGCAAAAAAAGGGAACATACTACAAAAGTTAATAAGAAAATCCAATAGACTCGGATGGACTGAAGAACATACTCAATGTATTAAAAGTCTAAAAAAAGAATGTGCTAAGTTACCTAAACTTAGATTACCAGAAGACAATGATAATCTTGTCCTACAAACAAATGCGTCCGACTATCATTAAGGTGCATTATTGCAAACCGATTTAAATGAAATTTACAGGTACACAAGTGGTACTTTCAATGATGCAGAAACAAGATATTCCACGAATGAAAAAGAATTATTAGCCATTGTCAGAGAAATTAGAAAATTTTCTACTTTCCTTTTACCAAAACAATTTGTTATTAGAACTGATAATACACAGGTGTCAGGACTAATATTTAACAAGCTTTCTTCTGAACCTCAGTACAGGAGATTGCATCGATGGCAAGTGTTATTATCCTTTTATTCATTTAAAATAGAATATATTAAAGGAAATGACAATTTTCTTGCAGATTTTATCTCCAGAAATGTCCAATATGGACAATCAGACGAAAATCCTAGTAAACAGGATATATGAAAAAATGAAGACTGTGGATGAATCCATAGATGACAAAAGCCAAAAGCTATTCAAAATCAGAGATGAATTATCCAAATTATCTGAGCAATCTCGGATGTTACAATCTGAAATCAACCAACTCAGACTACACAGGCTGAAAACATGAGAGAGTTTTTACTCTTATGTGAACATTTGGATACATATCCAAAACAAAATTCAAATCTGAAAGGGAATATTAATCCCAACAAAGTGGCAGGAGATGTCCCACTAGCACCTAGTGCCCAAAACATCTCAAAGGTATGCACGGATATGCCTACTCCTACATCAAAAGATGAAGGAAAAAGCCGAGCAATAATTGAAACTTCTACTTCGAAAGAGGGGGCAAGTTCATCTTCAGTAAAAGCTGAAAAAATTATCTTTGGGAAACCAGAAAGCAAAGCTAACCAAGTTCCTTCAGGAACAAAAGTTTTTTCTTCTTTTCAGGTTGGTAAACAACATCCTAAAGAGGAAGAATATCTAGCATTCACTAGATTCATATACAACCTCCCAGAAGAAAGTGGAGAAACACTTGGTGTTTTAGGAACTACAAGTTTGTTCCCAAGAATATCAATTTTCCCAAACGGATCACTGAGTTTTACGGCTCAATTATTTGAATTCGGTTACTTAGATCGAGTATACGCGAAACAAGATCTAAAAGAAATATCTCAGTTACCAGCAAAACTATTTAATGCAGTAAAAAATTATGCCCAAGGAGATGGCGTTTATTGCAGATTTTACAGCATTTCTATGGAATGTAGAGATTTACAAGCTAATTATCCAACTCTCAATTACATATCAATTGAGAAAATAAAAGATTTTAATGTCAAAGCCACAGGCGTAGACAAAAAACTTCCCCATCTCAACAAAAAATGAATACAAACTAGAAGAGCATTAGGAATAAAAGCGTTCTATTTTATTCTTAAAAGATTCTATAATGAAGATTGTCAAGTCATAGATCAAGACCTAGATTGGATGTTGCTAACCAAAGGTAAAACCAAGTCTAAGGAGCTAAAAGAAAGAATCCTTGACATCGAGCTTCACAGATTAGGAACAACGGAAGAAACATGAAAGCTAGCATGTAAAATGCTAGATCACAATCATCCTGGATCAGAATAATTGCCAGAAGACAAAACAAGAGACGTAAGCGCTTACGTCATGGAGATAACAACAAAGAAAATAATAATTTTCTTTTCTCAAAATCAAAAAGAGAGGCCACATCTTGTCGGCCATCAACAAAAGAAGACAACAAGTGTCATTTTCATCTTATCAACAAGGAATCTTCATTAGTGGAAGACTAAAGAGAAGATATGTAGAAACATAGGGAGCTCCCTAAGAATAAAAAATTATGTAATAAGTCCCTCCTTCAATCTATAAAAGGAGAGGAACTTCATACTAGAGAGGTGGACTACATTTTCTGAGAGAAAAACACTTGAAAGAAAAATGTTAGGTACTTCTAAGAGTATGAAGGAGTAGTAGCTTCTCCCGCCAGGGAAAAGTATTTTCTAGATATGTTGTGAGTATAATATAATATGTATGGTGTGCTTGTAAAAATTATAATATGAAATAAAAGGTTGGTTTGTATACTTCTCTTCTTCAAACTCCATTAATAGTCTTAAGTGAAGGTTGTGATCTTCAGCCTTAGGAAGGAACAGTAACAAAGTAGCCAAGACTGAGGTCGTTAAGGCGAAACATTGTTCATGGCCTAAAGGGAGAACTACTGCGGTAGTGATAAGGACTGTTCATCGACGAAAAGAAGGATGGTATACACGCAAAACTTTTATTCATGTTATTCGTTTTACAAATCATACTATATTCTTTTATATGCTTACTTAAACATTAAAGAAAATACTTAGTACCTATAGGGAATTAAAAATCATAAAATTACAGTTATGAAGCATAGTTTTATTCATGCTATAAGCATATACATAAGCTTTTACATGCCAATTTATTAATCATATTCATACTATGAAGCATATACAACGCCATGTGCATTTAATTAGAAGGAGAGCATGGAAACATCGCATAGCTATCCATCATATCAATAGAGCCCTTCCTGAAATGGAAAAAACATATATGAGTACTTGTATAACATCAAAAAAATTGATTATAGCAATTTATGAAATGAAATTGCTTAGAATAAATGAGCAGTTCTGTTATAGAGACGCTCAAAGAATTTTAAAAAATTGTGTGCTTTTTACAGCATAAATTATCCGCAACCCTGTTTTGAACCCTATTTTAAAACAGCTTGTAATTATTATATGTGCAACTAAATTTAACCATGACCCTCTCTCACCCCCCCCCCCCCCCGAACTAGTTTATTATGTATTTTTGTGCTTCTTTTATACTGACATGACACCTTGCGTGACTGCACTATTATAAGGTGTGTGGGAACATGATGGCATATTGTCAGCATCAAAGGACCACAAAATACAAATAAATTGTCACGATCCGAGCCTACACTTTGTACGTAGCCGGCACTCGAGAACCATTAATAACCCTCAAGCGAATCCTCATCCTGGCTGACTACAAGCGAAAGACTAACTCAAGCATACATATGCATCATATTGAAAGAAACGTTTAAAAACAATTTATTGATTCTCAAAACTTCACTGAATATACTGAGTATGAAACATAAGTTTTAAATAACATATTTGCAACTGAAAGACTCTCCAAAACTGTCTATCTATGAAGCTTCTAATGTATACAAGGACTCACTTATAAGCAGACAAGCGGATAAAGTGATCTCAACAGTCTCTTGTTGAGGATCCTAATAACATGTATCTATATCACTAAAAGATGCAGGTTGAATGACATCAGTACATTGAATGTACGAGTATGTAATATAGCTTAATAACAAATAAATGAATGAAAGGACTACAATAGATAACAATGTACTAAAGTTGAATGTAAAGAAATAAAAGAGTTAAATCATTTAAAGCTTTACAAAATACTTTCTCATCTCTGAACTCAACATAATAAGTGATATATAAAAATGCACTCTAACTTTATTGGGAGATTCTCTAACCGACAACCATCATTATGAGCTACATGATGATACAGCGCTCGCCCACGCTGCCAGAACTGTCCTATACCTTATCGGGGTATAGAACACCTCAACTAAGTGGATCCACTAAGCTATGTTTAAAAGTAATAAGGAATCATCTAAAAAGTATGATCTTTTACCCATGTTGACATACATGGTTTATGAAGATTTTGAGTTGTCTGAACTCATCCCCATATCAGAGCTCAATACTACTCCCAATAATATATGTATATATATATATATATATATATAACTCATGCTCATATGTTTAAAAACATAATTATTCCTCTGGTTTGAGATAATTGCTCAAACTGCCCTCTTAAAAGAGGTAACTGCTCTTGAAATATCTTTTGAACTCATAACTCATTTAGAAATCAAAGCTTCTCTTTTATCAATGTACAAACTGATACATTTGGGAATACTTAGTTCCCTTATACTCTTGCTCAATTCATACTTAAAAACTCTTTCTCAAAAATATATCAAAAATCATATTGTGATATATATGATCATTGATGACTCGGGAAGTCATACTGCATAAACATTGATGGTATATCTTGATACCATACTGCTTAAACATTGATGGCAAACTCGACTGTCATACTAATCATGTTTTTAAAAGATCTTTCTCAAAACTCATCTTTACTTTCTCAAAAACTCAGTTCAAAACTCAAATGTTGGCTTTAAAAAGCTTCTCAAAATTTATAACTTAATTCATAGGGTTCATGAGAAATTATGGACATGAGCGACTCAACTCAGGGTTCTTAAAAGTAATATGGAAACTCAATACTCAGAACTGAAGAACGCAAGAACTCAAGGACTCAAGAATTTGGAACTCAAAACTCAATGATACTAGTCATGTGAAGAATACTCAATTCATATGGTTCATGTTTAAATATAGACATGAACGAATCAACCCAAGAATATCAATACATAACATATAGCAATTCAATAGTTAGGAAGAAAATTTCAAAAATAAACATGAACTTAAGAATTCAAATCACATCTCATGAATACTCAAATCTAGGGATAGAATCCTAGATTACTCATTTACTGATTTGAAAGAAGATGTAGGGCGTGAGGATGAACTATTCCAACAATATGATAGCCTTATATACCTGGAAGAATAAGAATCTTGAAGAATCTTGAAAAAGAACTTGATTAGAAGCCTTGGAACCAAGGTAAACAATCAAGAAAACCTTTCTTGAGATTCTTAAATTAGTTTCTTGAAATTTCTATGACCAAGAATTATGATTTTCATTAGTGATTCATAATTGTATGGAGGAATTTTAGTTGGAAAGGATGAAATTCTTGGAGAAAGACTTACCTTGAAGAAGAATCTAGAAAAAAGATTGAAAGAATTTTGAATGTAGTCTTCTACTTTGATTTTTTTTTCCTTAGAGTTTTGCCTTAGGGTTTGAGAGAGAAGAGAATGATGAATTAAGAGATGAAAAATTATTTTTTTGGGTCTTTAATTAGTCAAGAAATTCGTTTAGGGTTTTCTTAGAGGTAAAAAGACAAAAACGACCCTTTTTAATGTTTTCCCGCCGGCTAATTCGTCACTTCTTTGTATCAGGTTACTAAAATGGTCATAACTTCCTCCTCAAAATTTGGATTGTTGTGAAATTGGCAGCGTTGGAAAGAAGATTCAAATACCTTTAATTTGATAGGTTATGGGCCACGTAACCCTTTATATTCTAAGAGATATGATTGTTTGAAGTTGATCCAAAGAGAATCTTACATCAAAACTTAATCGGTAAGGAAACTTTCAACTCAACTTTGTGTTGGGAGTTTTTGAGTAACCTTAATCGATATCCAAAATCATTCCCACACTAAATAATTTACCTTTACATATATGAGCAATTTAAGAATAACCCGATAAGACATATATGCAAATAAAGAATAGTTCGGGTCTTAGCTAGAAATTTTTCTAGTGTTACATAAATAATTTGGGGGGGGGGGGGGGGGGGGGTTAAGGGGGTTAATAGAATCCTAGTTAAGTTTAGGTGTGTTGCTAAAATTTCAGATATAGTTCGAGAGGGTATTTTTCATGACCTCAACTATCGTGGGTGACATCCACACTAAACCACCTAGTGGGAGAATCAAAGACTGACTCCAAACCAACCTAACACCATTTATATAAGAGAAGTTCTTCGTATAAAAGAAGTGTCAATAGTTTAGCCAACTAAAGGATTGCGTCCCCATAAACTCAATCCAATAGTCTAAAAATAGTTAACGCGGAAAAACAACCCCTTGGAACTGAAAGTCATCATACCAAAACTCTAAACAGTAAAAAATGGGGATGTGACCCCGACTACTAATATAAATCTAAGGTTTAATGTCTATGTCCGAAAAGATGGGCAGAAAAAAAAATGCAGAAGACCACATGGCAATCTGGAAGATGTAACTCACCCTTGCATTCAAAATCAAGTGTCTCTTAACTGAGGTCTTGGATCAACAGCTGGAAGATGTTGTGTACTCAACAAGAAAAAGAATAGGTGCAATATCAATACACAAACCACAGTTCACCGGTAGGATCACACGACCGGTCCAAGATATGAATGCAAATAGTTCACTACAATACAATAACTGTTTTAACAATTTAATTCTAACTTTCCACATGGCATGTTTAAGACGTAAAATTAAATGACAAGATTATATTTTTAATTAATTTAAAATCACAAGATTCAAAAGTTCTCTTTACTTTGTTAAACTTTATATCAAATCAAAATGAGATAAATATATATAAAAAAATTCCTGATATCGCCATTGCATGATATTATTATAGCCGTTCGAATATTAGGTGGACTTTCATAATATCATAAGACAAAAAGAAGAAGAAAACCCATGGAAGAGGGAACTACAAAATGCATTCATATTCATATGATTAGAGAAACTCCCATCTAACATAACAATATTACATAAGGAATTTTATAGGTGTCGATAGTGTCTTCTAGATCGACATGCATTTTAAATACATTATTCATACATAAACTATGAATCAGCCATAATAATAACTTTAAAACATGCACTTATACTATGCACACACCCAGAGGTGGATTTATACATTCACAGTCTTGAGTTCACAAATCTAATAATTTTTGCTCAGATCCTGTATATGAATTAAGAAATACCCAAAATATCTAGAGTTATTTGGCTCATATGAACTTAATTATTATTATTATCATATATTAATATAACTTAAAATTCCTATAGAAACTCTTAAAATTCAAATTCTGAATTCACCTCTATACATACCTTAGTCATATTTTTCATAGATTTTGATGTGGTAACCATTTGGAAATTGTAAGCCTGGAGATCGTACTATATCTCCTCCTTTGACGGTTTCCCACCTGAATTTTTTAACATCCAAATTTAATTTAAGCATAGTTTTCTGAATTAGTGATGCATAATTAGTAAATGGGAAAAGGCATAAATTCTTCCCTAAACTTGTCACGAAAAGTCAGTTATACGCTTATATTATTGTGACGACCTATTCCACACCTGAATTACTTAAAAGTAAATTTATTTCAACCCTGACGCAGATACAACCAGTCACATGATCAGAAAGTGTTTCACACTCGCCCCACGTCATCACCATGTCATTGCCACATCAATAATTACGTCAGATTTTTAAAAAAAAATCCATGTCACCCAATTTCTTCTTCTTCCCTATACACCATCAAACCCACCATTAAATCACTACCATTGTTACTACTATCATCAAATTCACTTCTCTACCACTATGAATTTCACCACCCATAATCAAATTCACCACTGAAATCTTCCCACAACCATTCTCATCATAAAAAATCGATAACAAACATAAAAAATTTGCAACTACCCTCTTAGTCATTTTATGAATTTTAATAATTATTTTTATATTAACCTTTTTAGTAGTTTTTATAAATAATTTATGACTTATAAGAATGAGTGACATGATTTTTCATATTTAATAAAGGATTATTTTATTGCTAATAATAATGGGAAAAAATAGAAAAGGAAAATAAATAAATGAATAAATAATAATTAATAAATAAAAGAAATAAGGGCAAGAAGCCCTGAACTGTTGAAAACTGACGAAACAATGGGAAAACAATAGCTTTCTGGCAAAAACTACTTACGATGCGGCGGCAATCAAAAGGAAGAAATAATAGATTCAGGTAAGAATTCAATTAGGCATTTTTGTTTTAGATAAGATCATATGTTGTAGATATAAATTAATCACTTCTGCCAATGTGATTGATGATTAGGAAAGTTGATGATTGACTAATGATTAGGTAAATAATAGGCAGTATGAATAAGATTCAGGAGTTACGGTGAATTCAGGAATTAGTGGACCATTTTGATCTTCTTTTTCCAGATTTTTTTCCCTCTATAATTATCAAATTATAAGTCAAATTTTGATAATACAAGTATATGTAATTGAATAATAAATGTATTATATTATATGAATATTGTTAGGGTTATATTATTTGGAGAAATTAGAACTTAACCCTAGGCTTGAAACTTGGAAAATATGATAATTGAAATGTTAATTGACATCAAGATTTAGGAACTCGATTATAAACTTGGGTGAATTTTTGGGTCAAGGCTAAACACATAGTAATATGAGTGTTGTTAGTTTTGGAATCTTATTGTGGTCATTTATTTGAATAGATTGCTTTGAGTTGGAAGTTTAACGAAACGGGAAGGCTCAAGTTCCGGAGTGAATTCTTGATTGATTGAGGCAAGTGGATTTCTAAACCCTTGTTAAGTGTATGAAATTCGTGTATTTCCTTGTAACATGTGTTTGGGGGTAATAAGACTTGGTGATGGGTTGACTTTGATTAATTCTAATGATGAAAAAGGGGTAATAAAAGGCAATTATGATTAATTGTTTGTGTGTGATGTGTTGAGAATGGTTTGAAAGGCTTGTTGAATCATTGTTGATGTTGTATCATGATTGTGTTGTTGTGAATTGTGCAATGTTATGACAATGGTCATCTCCTCATTATTTGTGTGAACATGTCATTTGCATTGTTCTGAGACATGGTTGTGACAAGTGTTATGTGAATTGAGAAAGAATAAGAAATTAAAGAGGATGTACCATTTCGAGGGACGTATCGCTCGCCGCGATGGATGCATGGACAGATATGTCCCCCATGGGTCCTAGACTGAGAGACAGCGGGTGTGTTTCACTAGGTCAGACATGCATCACTATACTTGACATTGCATTTCATTGCATTGCACATTTTTATCATTGATGAACTTGATCTTGTGTGTTGCTGATATTGCGAGTGCCTTTTTGTGGAAGTTGTGATTGAGGAATAATGAGCTTGTTGTTGAGGATATGTAATTGTTAGAGTGTTGTTGTTGAGTTGTGTGCTTTGTAAATTGTGAGCTGCTAGGTTGGGTTGATTTTTATGCAGGTTGTAGTTGTGGAGGTTCGGTTGGGGTGGTAGGAGTACCCGTATTCTATTCCCTTAGCTTGTGTTTAGAGGTTTACTTGTTGAGTACCGTGTGGTTTGGTACTCACCCCTCTTTTTATGATCTTGTTCTATTCTAGAAACAAGGTCATTTGAGACTTGTGTTTTTCTTTTGAATCAATTGTAATACTTTAGAGGCTTGTACATGTGACAACCAAATTTTGGGGGTATTTTTGAGTTGATTATAAAATTTCCGCATTTTATTGTAATTGTTGAGTTTTAGGCTGACTTGTCTTGGTGGGATAAGATGAGTGTTATCACGTCCATTTTTGGGTCATGACAAAATTTAACTATATTCACCATCGGAACCATATAAGTATCATTGAAATTCATCACGATCATAACATAAATTCACCATCCACATCAAAATCACGAGTTTCATTGTCATTATCGAAATTAAAAGTCATACCACCACTTTTTCACCCACCACAAAAAAATATCACAACATACAAATTTCATTCAAGCTCAAAGAGGAGAATTGTGAAAACTTGCAATAATTATTTGCAAAGATTTTAGTTAGACAATTGAAAAACTAATGCTCGATCTACTATTACTGATTTTGAAGAAAATCTAGAGAGAATTTTTTTGAGAGAGAAGAAAGATCTATGAACATACATTAAAAATTGAATTTTGTGCAAAAATCCAGAAACTTTTTACCAAAAAAAAAAAAAGATCCGAAAATTTTCTTCTTTCAAATGCTCACAATCAACAAAAAAACACAAAAATAAATTGAAAAATCCGTTTTTAACTTGACGAATTTGATGTGGGAATAGTAAGGATTGACCAATTTTAGATGTCTCGCCGAGAATTTTTTTGAACAGTGAACCTAATTAATTGAACAACTTTGCGATCTTTGCGATGAATTTCTATCCCGCAATGTTGTTTTCTATTTTTCTCTTGGAAATTTATCATGAAAAAATAAATTATTTTTCACATTAGCTATAGCAAAAAGAGTGTTTGTGATAAGAAAAAAATGAAGGAAGAGAAAGGTAGGGTAACGTGAAGGAGAAGCGTGGGGGTGGGAAAAATTGCCTTTTATTTTACTCTAACGCGCCTTTTTTATTTTTTATTTAATCTTATTTTCATGTCAGCTTTGAGGGTGATATTAAATTCACTTTTGAGTAGTATAAGTGTGTAATAGGTCGCCTCAAAAGTTTAAGCGTGTAATTGACTTTTCGGTACAACTTCAGAGATTAATTTATGTCTCTTTCTTAGTAAATTAAGAAAATATGACTGAAGTTCAGACATTTCTGCTATTATGTATAAATTTTTGTTATATCTGAACTTCAAATAATTTGGATATAAAATATATTTGAAGTTTCATATGGCTGAACTTCAGACATTTTCGATAAAAGTGGTTGAACTTTTTAGCCCTTGTACTTGGGGGGAAAATACGTAGCTTTAAGCATAAATAACTGAATGAACACCCTATCTCTACATTTATATTTTGTCAATATTAACTTCAGACATGGTATATCTGAAGATTCAAACAAAAAAAAAAATGTAAACTTAAATAGTGAGACCAAAATGAAATATTTATGTAACACTTACTTGTACTTAGTCACAAAGCAATGGAGGAAGACAGCCATTTGCACCTTAGCAAAGTCTGTTCCAATACAATATCTTATGCCACCTCCAAATGCCATAAAATTTCTAGTTTCTCCATTTAGCTCTATTCCCTGTTAGCAATTTCAACAAATCTGAGAAAAATTGAATTATAATATAATTTTCCGACAAAGGACTCACCTCCCATCTCCATGGATTGAATTGAAGTGGATCTTCATATTTGGCAGGATTTAAGTGCACAGCTTGAGAATACACTATAATTGCCCAACCAGCTGGAATGGTATATCCTGCATCACAAATAATTTTTGTTATATAAAGACATAATCAAGAAAAAGAATTTTATCAGATATTATAAGAAAATAAAGAAATTAATTAAAACTTAGTAAAAAAAAACTGGACAAAATGAGTTAAAAATGGGAATTTTCTGAATTATTTGAGAGTATGAAGCATAATTAATTTTTGAACTATTATGATGCGAAAATAACCTTTGAAATTGATTTCTTTGAGTGTTTTCCTGAAAAGTGCAGGAGCAATATTTGCCAGTCTGACTGTTTCATTGATAAACTGCATTTTCAAGTATATATTCAAATAAAATATAAATAAAAAAGTATATACAGTAATTTAGATTAAATATACCTGAAATGTGAACTTCATTGATTTATATTCTTGCCATGTAAGTCCATAAGATGCATCTTCCCTTCTTTTAATTATTGCCTCATGTTCCTCCTGAAAGTATTGAGATTGTGGTATTTGGAGTAATTAATCTCAACATAAAATTTTGTATAAGATATAATACAATATTTGTTTGGTCGCATAAGAAAAAAATAATGTTTCAT
>JAJOOR010001208.1:0-35220 GCA_036250505.1 Solanum acaule
GCAATTATAATACTCCAAGTTGCCGAATGAAGTTTCCTGACATGAACCTTGAGGACAAGGTTCTTTTTGAGGGTGGGAGTATTGTTGTGAACCAAACTTACTCCGTAAGGGCCTACGTGCTATTCAAGAGTTTTATTTGGGGATCCAGGCCCAATTAGTATCTCTATTAAAAAGGACTAGAAGTTAGAAGAAGGAGCAGGCTATTTTTATGTGAAGTTGACTATCTTCTCATCCTTTATCTTCTTCTGTATCTCATCTCTTTCTTCTTTTCTTAACTGTTCTTCCTTAGCAGTTGTTATTTTCTTGTAAATTCCAGTTAGCAATTGCAATACTACAAAAGTTTCCTTGGTTATTATTGAGTTTATTACAATGTTCATATAGGAAGGTGTGATGCACCATTCCAGATGAGTGATGCAACGTAGTTAGATGGTGAAAGCCGTCAAGATTGAAGAAGATGATGCGTCAATCGAATTCTCTAGACATTTCAGCTACTTCCCTAGTTTGGAGTTACATTTATTTCCTTTTCTACCTTTTTTATTTGTTTTTGTTGATCTAGACTTGTGCTCAACACTTTGGCCTAAGTTTGTAGTTATAATTTTTTAAAACTTTTATGATATAAACGGCCCACTTGTCTTTTAATTAAAAAGGAATAAATACATAGAAAAGTATACTGAAATAAAGACCTCACATGTTTGGTAGTTTAATAGTATTACATCAACTTTGTGTAACTCGTATTAGAAATTTTACGAGTCTCTAAATACATTATTACTAATTACATTATTTATGAAAAGTAATATTATATATTTGTCACTATATTATCTAAAATAGCCCAAAACCAGTAAAAATAATAATTGATACACAGTAAACCAAAATCAGTATATATCTCTACTTAACTTTTTCTCATTCACTGAAATATTTTTTCTAAATACACCTACTTAACAATTGTTTATTATAAATAGGAATATTATTACCGTTAACAATTGTAAATATTATTTACAATAATGAATACTTCTACAATTTATGAATTTTTTTCTTATATTTACCTTATTTTAATAATTATATATGTAACACCCCAAGAATTTTAAAGCTAAGACTCGAACCATTCTTAGTCTGTCAATAAGATTTTACCGAGTAATTTTAAATTTTCTTAAGGTCACTAGATATAACACCTCGAATTTCAAAAAGAACTAAAGAGAAATTCGTTCAAGTCACCCTTTAGTTTAAGTTTTGGGTCAATCTCAAACGAACATAACTTTTAGCACATAAAGAGTTGGGTGACCCATGAGGTATCAAATCGAAGATCTTTGAGTCATCTTTCCAACGCCGACAAGTTTGCTAAAATCTAAGTTCGGATGAAGGAGTTATGCCTGTTTAAGTGCAGTCTCTCTAGATAAGGCCTTTTCATCCGTTTTAAGGAGAGGTATTTTGGTCTTTTCCTTACCCCACTAGCCTAACACGTTTTGTTCACCCAAATAGGGGTCTAATATGATGGAAATCAGTTTTATTCATTCCAAAAAGCATTAGGGGTTTTGAGAGCAAGTTCAAGAGGAGAAAGGAGAAGGGTTTCAAGCGTTCTTTCAAGAACTTGAAGAATTTCGCCAAAAACTTAGTTCTTTCAATGTATGTAAGGCTATCATAGTGTTGGACTAGTTCGTTCTCATGCCCTACATCTACTTTCAAATCAGTAAAAGAGTAATCTATGATTCTATCCTTAGATTTGAGTATTATTGAGATGAGTTGATCTTGAGTTCCTGATTTTTGAATTCCTATTCCTAATTACTAAATGGCTGTATATTGTGCACTGAGATTCTTGAGTTGATTTTTTCATGTCCATATTTCAGCATGAACCCTATGAAGTGACTATTCTTCAAATGAGTAGTATCGCTGAGTTCTGAATTTTTGAGTTCTGAGTATTGAGTTTTCTATATTGTTATTGAGATCCTTGATTTGATTCGTTCATGTCTATACTTCAGCATGAACCCTATTTTGAGTTATATTTTTTAGAATCTTTTAAAGAAAACATTTTTTCTTAAACTAATTTTCTAAGAAAGCAAAGATGATTTTTGAGAAAGAGTTTTAAAACATGATTAGTATAATATAATAGTCGAGTAAGTCATCAATGTTTTAGCAGTATGGTATATAGATATGTCATCAATGTTTATGCAGTATGAGTTCCCCAGTCATCAATGATTAAATCACAATATGATTTTGATATAGTTTTGAGAAAGAGTTTGCAAATATGAATTGAGTAAGAGTATAAGGGAATTAAGTATTCCCAAAGGTATAAGTTTTCACATTGAGAAAAGAGAAACTTTGATTTCTAAATTAGTTAATGAGTTCAGAGATATTTCAAAGCAATTACCTCTTTTATGAGGTTATTTTGAGTAATTACCTCAAAACAGAGAAAGAGTATGTTTTATACATTTGAGCATTAGTATATATATTTATATATATTATTGGAAGTAGTATTGAGCACCGATATGGGAATGAGTTCAGACAACTCAAAATCCTCATAAACCATGTATTCCAACATGGGTAAATGATCATACTTTTAGATGAATCATTATTGATTAGTGGATCCACTTAGTTGAGGTGTTCTATACCCCGGCAAGGTATAGAACAGCTCTGGCAGCATGGGCGAGACGTTGTATTGTAACACCCCGAAAGTTTTTGAGCTAAGACTTGAATCATTCTTCGTTGTGAGTAAGATTTTACCGAGTAATTTAAATTTTCTTAGGTTTCAAGGTCACTGGATGTAGCACCTCGAGTTCCAAAAAGACTGAAGAGAAATTCATTCAAGTCATCCATAAGTTCTTCTAAGTTTTGGGTCAACTTCAAACGACCATAACTTTTAGCACATAATGAGTTTGGTGGTCCATGAGGTATCAAATCGAAGATCTTTGAGTACTCTTTCCAATGCCACCATGTTTTATAAAATACTAGTTTGTATAAGGAGATATGACCGTTTGAGTGTAGCCTCTCTACATAAGGCCTTCTCACCCGAACTAAGAAAGGGTATTTTAGTTTTTTTCCTTACCCCCACTTAGTCTAAGCGTGAACTACATCCAATTTAGGGTCTGAACTGATTAGAATCAGTTTCATTCATCCCCAAAACCTTAGGGCTTTAGAGATGAGGTTCAAGAAGAAAAAAAGTGCAAGGTTCCAAGCGTTCATCCAAGATTGTGCCAAGAACCTAGTTCTTTAAGGTATGTAAGTTCTCATAGTGTTGGGTTTGTTCTCCCACACGCCAATGATTTTTATCCATAATTTCATTATGGAGGTTGAATGATTTGAGTTCTTGAGGTTTTAGCTTCATTCCTTGTTAATGGAGCCTTGTTGAGTTCTAGAGGTGAGAATCTTGCGAATTAGTGTAATTCTTGAGATATTTCAAGTAGTTTTTCATGTACTTGTGTTTAGTTAATGAAGTTAAGGAATTTTGGAAGGAACCAATCGATTTTAGGTGAATTAGGCCCCAAAAATCGAAAAGAAAATTCGTCGGATTGTTTTGGAAAAAGGCTGGGGCGGCGCACCCCAGATGTGCCAGGATGGATGGCGTGGGGCGCCAACAGTGAGCCAAAATTGACTTCCAGTAGTTGGAGACCTAGCGCGATGTGCCACCCCTGCACCCGGAGCATCATGCCACCTTCTTCTCTGTTCTTTGATATGTACTTGTTCCTTTGAATCTAGCTTTCATTCCCTTCTTAATCCTAACTATTTAAACCTTCATAAATCCTTGAGAGATCATGTATATCCTAATCATAAATATTGAATTCACATTGAATTAAAGTTAAGAGGAAAGTTCAAGAAAGTCTTTGAGTAAAATTGTGAATCCCTTTGAGATCAACTATCGATTTGAGCTATGTTTTGAGGAAGCAAGTATGAAAATGAGAAGAGTTGTACACATGAGTTCTATATTGTCATTTAGACCCTTGAGTCAAGTCGTTCATGTCCATAATTCCGCATGAACTCTATGAATGAAATGTTCTTTAGAGGAGGAGTATATTCGAGTTCTATTTTCTTGGGTATTGAGTTCCTAACCCTTTTTGAAACTATGTTTCATAATTATGGGATACCATATGTTATACATGGAGGTCCTTGAGTTGAGTCGGTCGTGCCCACAATTCTGCATGAACCCTATGAGTCAAGCATTCTTGAGATGAGTAGTATCATTAAGTCCTTGAGTTCTGGAGTTACCGAGTTCCGAGTATTGATTTATATATATGGTTATTGAAACCCCTGAATTGTGTCGTTCACGTCCATAATTTGGCATGAACCCTATTTTGAGAAGTCTTTTACAATTATTTATAATCTATTTAAAGACTTGAGTAAATGAGTATGAGGATGAGGAGAGTCGAGTTTCATTTTTTTTAAATGAATATAAGGGAACTAAGTATTACCAAGAATAAATGTTTTTACATTTAAAATGAGAGGAAACTTTGATTTCCAAATGAGGTCACCAGGAGTTTTGAGCACCATCTCTTTTAAGAGAACCTTTTGAGTAGTAATCTCAAAGTTTGAGGATGAGGAAATGTTTTTTAAATATATGAGCATGAGTTATATTATTGGGAGTAGTATTGAGCACCGATATGGGGACTAGTTCAAATAACTCAAAGTCCTCATAAACCATGTATGCCAACATGGGTAAAGGGTCATACTTTTTAGATGATTCTTTATTGCTTTTTGAGCATAGCTTAGTGGATCTACTTAGTTGAGGATGTCTTATACTCCGACAAGGTATAGGACAGTTCTGGCAGCATGGGCGAGACGCAGTATCATCACATAGCTCATAGTAATGGTTGTCAGTTAGAGAATCTCCAAAATAAGAGTTATCATTGTATGTTTACATACAATTGAGTTATTATTGTATTTTTACATACAATTGAGTTAATATCTACTGTTTTAAAAGCTTTCCATATATTACATCTTTTATTGTTGCTTTATTCTTGAGTATATTGAGTTGAGTACCTTTGAGTGAGTATCTTAAGCCGAGTATCTTCGAGTTGAGTATCTTACCTTTGAGTTGAGTATCTTATCCTTGAGTTAAGTATCCTATCCTTGAATGGAGTTTGAGTTGAGTTGAGTGAGTTTGAGAAGAGGTAAGTATGTTTCTTTTCTATTAGTTCAAGTTTATATTTACACTTTAGAATTCCCCTTACATGCTCGTACATTCCATGTACTGACGCCATTTGGCCAGCATCTTTTATGATGCAGATACATGTATTCAGGGTCATCAACAGACGCTCTGTTGATACCACTTACATTTCCAGTTAGCTTTGGTGAGCCTCCTTTCTTTCGGAGGGTTCCACTTTTATTTTAAGTTGTTAGGATGTCAAGGGTCTTGTCCCGATAATCCTTCTGTAATAGTATAGGCTTCATAGATAGTTTAAAAGTCGAAGAGTCTTTCATTATTCCCTTTGTTGTTGTAATGTTTTGAGTTCATGAGGCAGTTAACTAATACTTGTTAAATTATTTTCAGACGATTATTGGAGTTGAGTTTAAGTTAAGTTTTTAAAGTTATTTTTGCATCATGAGTTTCTATTTTCCTTGAGTAATGTCTTCTGGTGAGTAGTGAGCCAGGCCAAGGGTTCGCTTGGGAACCATCAATGGTTTTCGAGTGCCAGTTATGTCCAGGGTGTAGGCTCGGGGAGTTACATGTATCATAACATAGCTCATAGTGATGGTTGTCGGTTAGAGAACTCTCAAATAAGAGTAAAGAGTTTATTATTGTATTTTTATACATCTTGAGTTATTTTCTGTTGTTTTAAAAGCTTTATATATTGCATCTTATTATCACTGCTTTCATATTGAGTTGAGTTGAGTTTGGGTGAATATGTCTTCTCTTTCTATCAGTTAAACTATATTTGTATGTTTAGTTTTCCCCTTACATGCTCATACATTCAATGTACTGATGCCATTCGGACTGCATCATTTTATGATGCAGATACAAGTGTTTAGGGTCATCAACAGGCACTTCGTTACGTTGAGACCATTCGCATTCCAACTAGCTTGGGTGAGCCTCCTTGCTTCCGAAAGGCTTCACATTTACTTCTTGTTTATTAAGTTGTTGGGTTTATGTCCCGACACATATCTGAGTTCTAGAGGCCTCATAGATAGTTTAACGGTCGAGGAGTCTTTCATTATTTCTTTTGTTGTTGAGATTTTTTGAGGTCATGAGACATTTAACTATAACTTGTTAAATTATTTTAAGACAGTTATTGGAGTTGAGTTCAAATTGAGTTTTTAAAGTATATTTATGCATTTGGAGTTCCCATTTTTGCTTGAATTAGTTTTCTGCTTGTAGTCAACCAGGATGAGGGTTTGTTTGGGGACCAATAATGGTTCTCGAGTGCCGGCCACAGATCGTGACAATGTATGACTGAATGTCTATGAGGTATAACTATTCAATTTTTCTTATTTCCCTATAATTATTATTTATTAGATACTAAAAAAATTATTTTTGGATCTTTTATGCTATATATATACCCTCCCCAAATCTCAATTATGAGATTGATGTCACAATCCAAAATTCAAGATCATAATGACACCTACACAAACCCACCAATAGGTAAGTCAATCCTTCACCCAAAAGAATCATAAATAATAAAACGGAAGAAGTAAAATAATAACGAAATAAGTCTTAAAATCAACTTTCATAAAAATAGATATTAAGTGTGGAAGAAACTAAAAATGCCCAAAACCTAGAATCATCATTACAAGAACATCTAAAATCGAATACAATTATTCAATACAACAAATATGTCTGAATAATCAAAATAAACATGTAATAGGATAGAAAAAGCTAGGCTTCGCTTCAAAATAGACATGTAATCGCTTTTGAAAAATATTTCAAATTAATTTTTATTTTATTTTTTACTCAATCCCCCACCACCACCACCGCCAGCCCCACCCCACCCTCTCCCACCCTCCCCCCCGCCCTATCAAAGATAGTTTTTTTTTAAAAATATTTCAAATTTTTAATTTTCAATTTTTATGCTATCCCTACCCTCTACCCCTACCCCTACCCCAGCCATCCCCCAACCGTCACCTCTTGCCAATTTTTTTTTAAAAATAAATTAAATTTTAATTTTTTTTTTATTTTTTTACGCTAACGGGTCAGATATTATTTTTCTAAAGGTATTTTTAAAAAAGTATTTTTCATTCACCAACTAAACATTAAAAAATATTTTCTATTCACCAACCATGAGAAAATAAGTTAAAAAACCAATTGTTTTCCTAGAAAACATTTTCCTTCATGCCAAACACATCCTAACACTCTAGCTTTTCCTGTTTCGATTGCAAGTTAGAGTGGTGTAATTGCTCCTCTCATTTAATTTTTTCCAAATATTGTTTAGGAATCGTATTAAGCGATGAATTTTGTTTTGCTTGTTTAGATTTTTCATATTCAGTTTCTGCATTAGGAGACAAATTAAGGTTTAGTTTTCTTTGTTAATATAATGTATGAGATAATAACTTAGAGTACCATTTCGCAATTCAATATAAGCCTATAGTTTAATTAATCTTACCTGTTTGACCTCCATGTTTAAAATTTGAGTTTCGGTTTACTTAAATTCTTGCAGTTTAGGAATAATCAAATTAGGTGAAACTCCTTGCTTTGGATTTTCTTTTATTTTTCTGATAATCTTCTAAGGAAAATACTTAGGTTTGAAATTTTCCAAGTCCTTGCACAAGTTTTTTTTTTTTCAATTCAATTTTTGATATCTACATTATTTATAGCGCTGATTAATCTTAGATTTTTCGCCATGTGAAACTTATTTAAGGCGGAAATACCAAGTTTTTGATGGAGTGTCAATCCAAATATCTTTTTTCTTATACCAAAAAGTATTAATCATGTGGAAATTTCAATGAAAATTACGTAACACACAAATCCCTTTCACATAAAATTTTCATATTGGAATAAATTTAGGAATTTTAATATTAAAAGAGAAAGGAAAATGGAAAAGTTGTCTTCATATCAAATCATAAATTAAAATTCCAAGTTTACAAAATGTGAAATTTACTAGTATTTTTCTTGTCCAAACACATGACAAACAATCAAAACACAAAAATACCTTTTTCATCCAACAAAAAAGAGTAGTTCACAATATGGATATTTCTGATAATTTACAGCAACTGTGTTAATAGTGTAATGCCAATTTGTTTTTCTTTTGAAACTAATGATTAGAGGAAAGTTCATTTGGCTATTTGTTTCAACAATCAAAATATATCGCTACTAAACACTTGTGATTTTGAATAAAATAGCTCATCCAATCTCGCCTCATTCACATACAATGATTATAACTGATGCAATAAGACACTTGTTGCGCGTATAATAAGTTTTTCCACATTCACATACGATGTTATCGGGGGGATGGACTTATAAGAGCCTCCGTGAATCATTTTTCTATCTCAGATCACAAATAGTAGAATATTTCAATAAGCTGAATCCTCTACATAAATAACTCTAAATGTCAAATTTACACGCATCATTTAATCAGTTACCTTGAGAATAATATGTGTTCACTGTCCAATCAACCCCTCCCTGCATTACCATGCCGTTGGTTTCTGAAGTATCTAAGAAGTAGCTGAGCCTGCATATGTATGTGGTTAGAATAAGTGGATTAGATTAGAAAGGAAAGTGAGGTTTCTGCAAATCATCCTACCTTTTCTCTGGCTCTTGGGGTGCCAGACTGTGCCAATGCCACTAACGGAGGTACAGCTCCTTCGTGGAGAACCATGTTGCAGAACTTACTACTGCTAGTGCATAATTGCAACAAAGTGGCTGCTGCATTCTCCTTACCTCTTGCAGAACCGAGCTCAATAACCTCAACCAAAACAGGAATCCCTCCTTCCTGACCAATTGCTTTTCTTCCCTCGGGAATTGTTGCGAGGTTTGATAAAACAGCAACAGCCTTGTCAACCATCCCAGCTGCAGGGGCCATCAACTCTACCAGAAACTTAACAGCACCAGCCTGCACAACGCGAGCCTTGTTTTCATGAAGTATTGACAAGTTAAACAAAGCTGTTGCTGCATCATTCTTGCCCCTAGGAGTTCCATTTTCCAATAAATCCACAAGAGGTTTGAGTGCTCCAGCCCTCCCTATCTTCATCTTGCAATCCTCAATGGATGAAAGGCTAAAAAGTGTAGCAGCAGAGTTTTCTTTAGCCTCACCACTGCCCGTGTGGAGGACATGAATCAGAGGCAATTGCATTAGCATTTGCAATTGAACACTTGTTGTTGTCATTAATTGATAAGTTCAGAAGTGTGGTTACAGCATTTTCCTGTACTTTCATGTCTTCTGAATGAAGTAAGTTGACCAACAAGTTGATGGAACCACAGTTTGCTATTACAACACGATTATCCATATTGTGCTTGGCAAGTAACCGGAGTTCAGCTGTCACATCTCTTTGCATATCAGTGGAATTGCTATTCAAATCCTGAATCAGCTTCCTAACTTGCTCCTCAAGTTCCAAAGGATCAGCCTTTCTTTCAACCACGGCAGAAGAAACTATTATAGGAAACCTCTGAGAAGGTCTATGCAAGATGGATTGATTTTGAACTCTTGTTTCCAGCATGGATTGGAATTCCGTCTCCTTTCGTAGAACAGATAATGGAGCAGCAGGTTGGGATTCTGATACATCCTCTGCTGACCTTGAAAACACTTCATTTCCATTGCCAGGAATTGTTGGTGAAAAGTTTGAATTAGATAGTGTGCTGGATGCCGAGGTGGTTCGATTATGACCTACAAGCGAGTGTGAGTTTGTCTCTCCAGAGTTGCCCATCCATTCTTCAGAACTCTTAATCGATATCCTTTCAACATCCAGACCAAGCATATTATTACCAACTCCAGGTAAAGAATCATCCAACGAGGAATGGGGATGGGATGGAGATGATCCTTCTCTTTGGTTTATACTTGATGAAATCAAACTCTTCCTTGGAGAGGTTAAAGAGAGCAGAATTGGGCAACGAAGAGACTTTTGTTTGAAGGGTATATCATTATGTCTTATGTAATTTTACTTTGATGACAAGCAAGTTTGAACAAAAGAATTAAAATCCGTGTCAATATTGTTCACCTCTAACACTAGCTTAAAACTGTATAAGCAAATTATGTGAACTTCCTTGCTTTATATTTTCTTTTATTTTTCTGATAATCTTCTTAGAAAAGTACCAATTCTTAGGTCGTTTGGAAATTTCCAAGTCCTTGTACAAGTCCCCTTTTGATTTTTCATTCGCTTTTTATGTCCACACATTAGACTGCTGATTAATCTAGATTTTGGCCGCTGCTGTTGTCTTCATATCACATCATCAACCAAAATTCCAAGTTCACAAAATGTCAAATTTACTGCTTTTCTAGTCCAAACACATGACAAACCATCAAAACATAAAATAATACTTTCTTCATCCCAAAAAAAAAATAGTGGTTCACAATTTGGATTTTTCTGAAAATTTGCAGCAAGTGTGTTAACAGTGTAAAGACAATTTTATTATTCTTTTGGAACTAATGATTAGAGGAAAGTTTATTTGGCTATTTGTTTCAGCAATCAAAATATATCGCTACTAAACTCTCCGATTCTAAATAAAATATCTCATCCAATCCCACCTCCATTCACATACAACGTTTATAAGTGATACAATTAGACACTTGTTACATGTATAATAAGCTTTTCACATTCACTTACAATGTTATCAGGGGAAGGACCCATGAAAGCCTCGGTAAAATCATTCTTCTATCTCAGCTCACAAATATTACAATATTTCAATAAGTTGAATCCTCTACATAAATAACTCTGAATATCAAATTTGCATGCATCATTTAATCAGTTACCTTGAGAAAAATATGTTTTCACTGTCCAGTGTATAAATCAGCCCCTCCTTGTATTACCATGCCATTGGTTTCTGAAGTAGCTAGAAGTACACGAGCCTGCATATGTGTTCTGTTAGAATACTTGAATCAGAATAGAAAGGAATCTGTGAGGTTTCTGCAAACTCATCCTACCTTTTATCTGACTCTTTTGGGGTGCCAGACTGTGACAATGCCACTAACGGCGGTACAACTCCTTCCTGGAGAACCATGTTGCAGAACCTACTATTGTTAGTGCATAATTGCAACAAGTGTCTGCTGCATTCTCCTTACCTCTTGCAGAACCGAGCTCAACAACCTCAACAAGAACAGGAATCCCTCCTTCCTGATCAATTGCTTTTCTTCCCTCGTGAATGGTTGCTATGTCTTCTATTTCCTCATTTAGATTGATGTTGAACTAGTTATTCATTTAAATATGTTTCAGCCTCCGCTTCAGTTTTCACACGACTTTCCAAGATATGCTATGCCAAGGGTTGGGATCACTTGTGGTTCCAAGTACAGTGTCTCCGCCAAGGAGTAGACCTGGTCATGAAAAACTTGGTATCAGAGTCCTAGGTTAAAGTGTCCTAGGATATTTGAAAAGTCGCATCTAGCAAAGCCATTTTTATGAGTGTGAAGCGAGCTACACTAATAAGGAGGAGACGACAGGATGTTTAGGAAATATTTCCCTTCTTTCATATTCTTGTTTGTGTGATAAAGCTTAACTCTATTTACCTCTTCTAATTTGTGCTTATGTGTATTTTCAGATCATGCCTCTACGAAGAGCCGTTGGTCGTATGATGCAAACCAGAAGTAGAGGACGTCCCACTAGGAAAGATGAAAACCTTCAAGTACTGCAAGTTCCCGTTGGACCAAGCGGTCCAAATGCACCTGTTGTGCAGCCACCTCAGGCTGATGTTACTAATGTTGAGTTTCGCAACGCCATCCATATGTTGGCTAAGGCTATGATAACTCATGTTGACCGTCAAGGAGCAGCCCCTGCGGGCTCCTCGGGTGTTCCCGACACTTCCAGATTCGTGAAGTTTTTAGGATGAATCTATTTGAGTTCACAAGGTCAAAGCTGAATGAGGATCCATATAGTTTTGGTGATGAGATTCTAAAGATATTCCAGATGATTCATGTTGGTGATGCAGAGAGTGTTGAGTTGGTTTCGTAGCAGCTTAAGGATGTTGCAAGGATATGGTATGATCAGCGGAAGAAGAATAGGGATGAGAATGCACCACTCCTATGTTGGAGAGTGTTTGAAGATGCCTTCATGGGGTGTTTCTTTCCTTGAGAGTTAAGGGAGGCAAAGGTAAGAGAGTTCCTCAACCTGAAGTAGGATTCTATAAGTGTACAAGAGTATAGCCTTAAGTACACTTAATTGTCACTCTATGCTCCGAAGATGGTAGATGATATGAGGAGCACGATGAGCTTGGTTGTATCGAGATTCTTGTAACTTTCGAGCAAGGGAGATAAGACAGTGATGTTGATTTCGGATATGGATATAGCCAGATTAATGATCCATGTGTAGTAGGTTGAGGAGGGTAAGTTGAAGGATAGGGAATAGTTTTGAAATAAGAGGGCCAAAACATCAATCCATGAGTCCAGCCAACAGAGGACTGAAAATGGGAATCAATCATATTTTCAATGGAGGTCATCTCGACCAGCTCCGTCTTTAGTTAGTTCACCTGCACCCAAACCTTGGAATGATCAGAGGGGGAGGGAGTTTGGCTCTCACAGATCAGTGTTGCCTAGGGATATACTCTTTACCCGGGATGCAGTAAGTGTGGAAAGAATCATCTCAGTGAGTGAGTTTATGGCAAGGATGAGTGCTACAAGTATGGTTAGGTAGGTCATATACTCAAGGAGTGCCCCTCTAAAAGACAAGGAGCTGTAAAGTTTGGTTTCAGTCCTAAACAACTCTTAGAACCCTTTTTTGTTTCTACTCCCTTTGGAGAGTCAGTAATGGCTCTACAAATATATAAGATTTGCACTATTTCAGTCCTTCGTAAAGATACCACATCTAATCTGGTAGAGTTAAATATAGTAGACTTCGATATTATTATTGGCATGGACTAGTTACATTCTTGCTATGCCTTAGTTAACTGCAGAACTAGCGTTGTAAAGTTTCATTTTCCTAACGAATCAGTCTTAGAGTGGAAGGATAATTCTACTGTGCTTAAGGGTCTTTTCATCTCATATCTTAAAGGCCGGAAGGATGATCTCTAAGGGTTATCGCGACCATCTAGTTTGGGTTAAGGATTCTAATCTTGAAACCCCGTTCCTTCCATCAGTTCCTGGAGTATGTGAGTTTCCAAAAGTCTTTTTCGATGATCTTTCCAGTGTACCCCTTCTGACAGGGAGATAGACTTTGAGATACTCTTTCTAATACGTAGAGATGGCTTCAGGCCTCCTGCCCAGTGGCAGAGCTAAGATTTTTTAATTAGGGGTTCAAAATCTGAAGAAGTAAACAGACAAACTAACCGAAGAGGGTTCAACATCTACTCTATATACATAAAAGATAATTTTAATTATGTATAAATAATAATATTTTCCGCTGACCCCTAATAGTATGTTGGCTCTGCCCTTACTCCAGCCGAGTTAAAAGAGTTGAAATATGGTTCCCCATGGGGTGCCCTAGTCCTTTTTGCACGTAAGAATATATGGTTCTCTCCAAATGTGTATCGATCATTGCCAGTTGAATAAAGTCACCATTAAGAATAATTATCTCCTTCCCATAATTAATGACTTGTTCGACCAATTTTAGGAGCCAGTTATTTCTCTAAGATTGATCCAGATGCAGAAAGTCAAACCAAATATTATCAATTTTTAAAAATGTACACTTAAAACAAACTAAACTCAAATAAAATTAATTTATTTTAATCCATTTGGTTAAATTTTTAATTTGAATCTATTTTTACTATCCTTTTTAATTTTGGGCTTCGCCAATACTATTCCAACTGCTCCTTGAGGCAAAACATCCAACGAGTCAAATGTAAGTTTTCTCTTCGGAATTCGATTTGAATTAGCATTTTTATAAAAAATGGGGCTAACAATCTTCTAGACCCTTTTGTGCTAAAAATCTTCGAAATTTATCCAAAAAATTCGATCTTTTCTTCCTTTTTTGGCCTAATATTCTATATCCCAATGTTTGTATTTTTTTTTTTAGAGTAGTTGTCAAATTTCTAAGGTCAGATAGTTATTTGGGGATTTTGCAGAAATGGGTTCTTTTGAAGGTATAAGAATGGTGTATAGAAATCTACTAAAAGCAGTGGAAAAGCATATAGGGAAGGAAGAACACAAGGTTCATTTCACTGACTTCATAAGGGAAGAGTTCAGGAAGAACAGAAATCTTGAATACCCAAAAGACTCTTCTTTTATCCAACAAAGAATTAACCTTGCTCAAAATTATACTTACCTTCTCAACAGTGTTCACCATCATAAGGTTAGCTTCACTTCTCACGTGATTTACAATTTCCATTGCACTGTGTTTTGCGTTGTAAATACTTTGATTTGCTGCACTTGAGCCGGCCTTGAGGTAGGGGTAAGGTCTGCGTACACTCTACCCTCCTCAGACCCCACTCATGGGATTACACTGGGTATGTTGTTGTTGTTGTTGCATTGTACTGGCCACTTTTTGTTTAGAATGTATATCAGATTATAATCATCCTAAACTGTGTGAAGCAAGGGTGTAGGATTGAATTGTTTACATGTCTACGCTTTATAAGGGTAAAGAATGTATCATAACATTTCATTGGTAACTATGTTATCCCATGACAATTAAAAGCTGCTTATATGAAGGTGATGTGATATGAACTCTTTATCTAGGTAAGTGTTGTTAAGGAGGTGCTCATGAGTTCGATATTGTGGCATCATAGTGATACCATCAGAAAAATATCAATAGGGTCAACTCCGTCAATATATCAGCAGAGTATACAATATTTTTTTGTTTACAGTAAAAGGATCAACTGAAAAGTAATGATATTACTATTTGTGAAACTTTGTATATTATAGGGGGATTACATGATAAGTTTTTGTAGGAGGTAAACAATCCCTAATTGGATCAAAATGTAGAGGTCTTTACTGTTTTAAGTGATAAAAAATAGGAGGGACAAGAAAAATATTTCATTATGTTTTTCTTCTTTTTTCAAAAAGAGGGCTTTCTTGCTTAAGTTTGATTATAAGACATTGTAATCCAGTTGGGTCATTTTGTAAGACAACCGTCTCACAACGTCAATATCTTAGCAACATGGATAGAGTTTTCTATGCATCAGAAATGCAGATTTTTTTTCATATTCCTTTTCTAGATTCTTCACTTCTGAATGACACTCCTACGGTATTTATATTCCACTCATGGGCATAATCCTAACGCTTGTCACGTACCAAATATTTTGGCTTTGAATTTGAAATGAATTGTGTTTTCTGATTAATGCTGCATATTCATTCACATCACTGAAGTTGGGGTTTTTTAATCGAGCTTATGTATATATTTTGGTTTTGTCCTTTATTAACTATTAGTTGACCACAAAGTTGAAATGAATGAAAGGGAGTCATAGGGATATTCAGTGGCGGATCACGGATTTTCCCTTAGGGGCTTTGAAAATTAAACTTATTAGTGCTTTGAATTTGAACTTGGAACCTCAAAGTAAATTTTAAACCATCTAAACCACAGACTCAACCTACAGTCTTGTGTTTAGGGGATTCAAAATCTGTATATATACACTAAAAAATTAAAAAAACACCTTGTATATATAGTGTAATGTTTTGCCGAGGGAGTTCGGGTGAACACCCTCACCCCTGGGGATATTACTATTACTGTTTACAAATCATGTGGCTTTCTTTGTTTATACAGGACCTATTATTTTCTTACAACATTGCAGTGGATAGATCCAATGAGATGAAGAAAGTGCTGGGTAAATCTGCTGCAAGTGTGGGTCTCCGCCTTCCTGATGTTTATCAGTCTTGAAAGTTGGTAGGTTTTCACTGTTTCCTTTTCCATAAACTTGTCTATGTGAAACTGGGGTAAATGATGAATTTATGCTATGAAGTTTGTATATTCCTTTCTAAAGCATATCTGTGCATGTGCTTCTGGGCTATGTTGAGGTTCATCCCTTGCTTTTTCTTTCATAGAAAAGAGGGGGTGGGGTGGGGGGTTTTGGGATGACAAATCCAATACCTGCTCAAGACTAAATTTGAGTCGGCATATTATGCATGTTATATGGAATTAAAGAAAGGGGTTGTTGAAATTAAGGTCTATTAGCCTACTCAATGTTTGTAAAATCATTGATAAGCTATTGACCGAAAGCTTAAAGGTAATCAACAAACTGATCTAGAAATCAAAATGCATTTATTAAGGGAAGAACTTTGGGGACAAGTAGATCAGGTGGATCACTACTTGCATTTCTACAGTTAGCTTCTCAGTATTGATAAATAGGAATTCAGAAGGATTCTTCAAATCACAAAGGGGATTGGGGCAAGGAGATCCTTTATCTCTATATTTATTTGTTATGGTTATCAAAATTCTAAGTAAGATGCTCAAAAGAGAAAAAAGATTGGGGTGGATCAGTGGTTTTAAGATTGAAGGAAATGGTAACAAAAAGGTGGTTGTCTGTCGTTATTTATATGTTGATGACACATTGTTATTGTGTGAGGCAAAGAAGGAACAATTTCTTCATCTTAGGGGCATTTTATTAGCCTTTGAAGCAGTCACAGACCTGAAAATTAACCTTTCTAAGAGCAGCCTATTCAGTATTGATGCTGATAGCAATATTGAAGAGTTGGCTGATATTATGGGATGTAAGGTTGCAGAATTCCCGACTGTATATTTATCCTACCTTATCAAAAAAGAAAGTTCTATGTATTCTTGACACACCTGAGAATGATAATTGAAGGTATTTTCTCCTATGTTACAAATCATCCTTTGTTGGTCTCTGTTGCTCTCCTTTTGCTGCAAAAATCCCAGATCTTGCCGTAAGTCGACGGCAACTGATATTCAGTTGAAAAGCACTATCTTCATGAATCATGAAGCACAATTATTGTGGTACACTAAGAAAGTCAGTTGTGGGTTTCACTTATCTCATATTCATACTTGTAGCAGATTTCTCACTTAATCAACCTTTATCTGAATTATCGGCACTAGTCCTTCATTTTTAAAACTGTCCTTCTAATCTAATTTGTGGATTTGTCTTCTAATTGAAGTTCTATAACTCTTTCAAGTGGACATTTATGGTGCTGATAGTAAACTGTTCACTGTTGGACTAGAAAACAACACAACTATTTCCTAAAACAAAAAATAGATTGTTTTCATTTCCTGTTTCCAACACACAATAAGACATGTTTGCTCCATTACTATAGTTTGGAATATGTGGTGGTATATAAGTGTGGGATATGACTTTTGCTGAGCATCAGCCTAATGCATTATAGAACAGGTCACTGATATTCTTCTAGAGATTAAAAGATGAAGTTCAGGATCTAATGCTGTAATGTTCTGCCCTATTTCCCGATGGGAAATGTTCTTTCCAAGAAATATAATATTACTGCTCAGCCAACGGCCATATTATACTACTTGGACCACCTATCCGTGCCAAATATTTTGTTGAGCAGCTTGATAAACACATTTTAGCAGAACACCTTCTAGAAGTTTTAAAACATTACGGTCTTTGTGCCTTCTATCTGTCATTTTACCATCATGTAGCCATGCCTTTATCTTTAAACATATAGGTTAACTTACTGCATTTTCCGCCAGTTCAGTATTCTGGTATTGATGCTTCAATTGACTGTGTTTACTGTTTAGCTTCAAAACCACATGAACGAGATTGCTTCCTCTCTAAGTATTAAAACATAAACTATGCTTTGGATATTTGCAGTGTTGTCAAAGGCGCGTTTTAAGTGCACTTAAGCCCTGAAGTGAGGCTCAAAACGTGTTGAGCGCCTATCCTCGCTTTATGTGCGCTTTAGTGTCATCATTAAGGTTCTAAGGCAAAAATTTTCCTTGCCAATGAGCCTCTTCTGAAAAAGTGACACTAAACAATTGATATTTAACTTTATCATAATGTTTTATTAATTTCTTTGGTCATATATTTGTCATACATGTTTATAATTATTAGTCTTGGACTAAACAAATATATTTGAATTTTTTGTCCCTCTGCGCTGCGCTGTTTTAATTAAATCCCACGTTTTATTTGCACTTTCCGCTTAAAGCTCCAACGGACCTTAGAGCTGTTTTACTGGAACCTAAAAATGAATTTTGCTGATTGAGCTAATACCCAATTTAACACTTGATTTTTTTTTTCGGGGGTGGGGGTGGGGGTGGGGCAGCAATGTCAAACCCAAGACTTAAGACAAGTGAGTTTGACATTTACGGTGGCTCCCTAATTTTTCCATGTGATTTTTCTAAAAAGACGTTGTTTACTGTCAATCTTTAATAGCTTGGAGACAAGCCGCTGCTACTATTGTTTTTTATTAACAAAATAATTTACAGGAATATCCATCCTATTTTATTTTTAATAAGCTATATCCAAAAATTTAACTTCGAAATGGTGTCATTTGGTTGTTATTATTCTTCTCTTAATCTTCATTTGATTATAGCATGATAGCATCTGTTGACTAAGGCAATGTTTCTTCTGTTGAGATTGTCCTGGGTCCAGCTATTTCATTTAAAGCAATCCAGATGAAGCAAGTGACCTTTGAAGGTGTTTTGATTTGCCAGACATACTTCCAAGGCCCAGGCAAGGCCACTTGTCAAGCATATCATTTTGATAGCACATGAGATTGTAGCTGTCCTTCACTCTGAACTGCCCTTCTTTGGAATCCCTCCATACCATTTTGTCTTGTTGCTGTATTTCAATTGTGTGGTGTTCCAGAGTGGATAACAAAGTGAGGAGGTCATGGAGTTCCCAATCAAAAAGGTTCCTTCTGAGTAGAGGGGTCCAAGAGTAATTGCCTCTGTATTGTTTGACAGATGACTCTTAGTTGTTTGCTATCAGGAATAGTCCAGAGGCTTTAAAAGCATTTTGTTGCCAAGCCGTTTATCCTGCTAGAATTTAACTTGAAATCCATTGCCGACATTATAGGAGATATTCTCAAAGAAGTTTGCTTGGTGGCTACTAATGTGCATCCAAATGCCAACTCCATGAGTTCACGAACCTGTTTTAGAACACCAGTGATTGTGGGTTATAAAATTGGCATCAATTTCTGTCCTCCATAGTGCTATCTCCATAACCATTCACTAGCATCTCTTGTTGTATAGTCTCAAATTTCTGCTTCCAAGGCCCCCTTGTGATTTTGACTGAGTGACTTTGACCTACTTTACCAATGAGAACTTGTGAGTCTGACTATTACCCTCCCATAAAAAATTCCTCCTTAATTTCTCTAGTTGCTTCAACACTGAACTAGTCAACTAGGCATAGGGTACACTGATATGAAGTATGTGGGACTGCTATCAAGGATACTGTTGATTAGTGTGAGCTCGCCACCCATAGAAAGATGCAGTAATTGCCAAGTTGCCAACTCGTTTCAACCGTTTATGTGATACCATTCCAAACTCTAGGGGATTTGAATTTTGCACCCAAAGGAAAACCAAGATAGCTAGTAGGGAATGAACAAGTTTTGCAAACATAAAATCACTGCCATATCTTCAAGGTTCTGAATCTCATTTACTGGGTTAATTTTGCTTTTTAGCATGGTGATGTATAGTCCTGACAAGGCTTAAAAAATCAGTAAAATGAGGCGGAGGTGAGTGACTTGAGACCTCCCTGCATTACAGAATATCAATGTATCATCTGCATAAAGCAGATGTATGGCGGTGGTAGAACTAGTGGGGTTCCTTCCAACCTGATAACCTTGTATCTATGTAGTTCTTTAGCCCTATCCATCTGCTGGGTAAGGCCCTCCCATAGCCCGTATGATAGGAAATGGAGATGGGATCACTCTGCCTGAGGCCTTTTTGGTGAAAAGAAGCAACAAGGCTTCTATTGATCAATATTTAATATTTGACTGTTGAGATGCAGAACTGGACCACCTTAGCCATCTCTTCTACTAAAGCAATATGCTTCAACTCAAGTTGCAAATTGAAAAATTTTAGCTTTCTTCTGAAGCGGGTGTTCTCTGATCTGCAGTTCGATCAAGTTTAGCTAGTTCATTAAGTGCCATGCTCCTCTTGGTCTCATTCTTGTGATAGACTTCATTGTTCCATTCTGTGATTCTTTTTGAGTAGTCTTATTTTCTGGATGAGAATAAAGCTACGGGTGCCTCTTGACTGTGTAAGATTGCCACCAATGCTTGACCAACTCCAAGAAAACATTTGATTGAAGCCACATGTTTTCAAACTTGAAAACCTCCAAATCCCTACTTGCAAGTACAATGGGCTTATGATCTGAAACTACTCTTGCCTGTGCATACTGATGTACATCCTTGAAAATATCACTCCATTCAGGTGAGATCATATATCTATCAATTTTTGAGGCCTGAGATTATCCTCTTGACTGTGTATTGGGCACCCTGGAGTGGAAAGGTTTATCAGATCAGGTCTAGGATTGTGTCTGAGAAGTCCTTTATTGCCTTGGATCTATCTTGTGCATAGGAGTCTCTCACTCTCTTATCTACAAACATTGAAATCACCACCAATTACCCAATGATCAGGCCGTGAACCCCTAATAGCAGCCAATTCATTCCATAGGTCAGATCTTTTTGGATTAGTATGGGAGCCATAAACACCTGTGAATACCCATTTGAAGTCATCAGAAAGACTTTGAGATCTACATGAAGTTGAAAAGGATCCAGTCTGGCTGTCCACACACTGCCAAGATCTTTCATCTCACATGATAATGATACCCCCCCTACTGCTACAAGCTTTTGGGTCATCAAAAGAAATCCATCTCTTCCCCCAAATCTTTCTTATCCATGAAATGCACCGGTCTTTAATTTTGGTCTCTTGGAGACATAGAATATCCACCTTAATAAGCAAGATAGATTCTAAAGTGCTTCTCTTATTCTTGTCATTTAACCCCTGAACATTCCAGCTTAAAATCTTCACTTTCATTTCTATCACGATTTGTGATGCCTGTCCCTGTTTCTCTGGTAACTACCTTGTTATACTCTCCATGATAAATTCTACAGTTCCAATTCCCCTTTGGACTTCCCTCTCCTAGAGCTCGGTGGTGATTCGCCCTGCTACTGCATCTGTGATTTCCTTCTCTCCTCCATTCTTAAAATAATTCCCAGAATAATGTTTGTGTGGCTCTCCTCTTCTCTTTTCATTTATTATGTTCCTTTCTCTCTTTTTTTTCGGTTTTCTTGTTTTTGGTCCAAATTCATATGACGGAACTCTCTGCATGTATTCCTTTATGTCGAAAGTCATAAGCTCTAGCCATAGGAGTTCAACTTTGTTCATAAGAACTCAAATTATTGATGGTCAAAAAGTTCCCTTCTCGTAACAGGTGAAGCTTAGAAAGTCCATATGTGCACAGAATTAAGAATCCAGGGAAATTAATCTTCACACTAGTTAATGTAAAGAGACATCGTTTGACCACAGAAACTATGTCATACTATCTTCCATTGTCTTGCACTAGGCAATTATTTATCCAATGCCTAGCCTAGAGTTGGCAAAATTGATACTCTCCACAACTGTCATCCAACAGGTCCAAGATCAGTAGATAACAGTTAATTGATGAGAATTCCATTTTCTGATTGATACTGTTAATTTGCAATGATTCCAAATTCCTATTTGATGTCTCTTTTCCAGCAATGTTGTTGGGATCTGAAAATACTTTCTTTTTGAACCTCTAAGGAATAGTTCAACCGCAGTGCTACAATGGCAAATTGAGTTTAGGAGCACAGATTGCTAGTTCACTCTTTTAGATAGAATTTAATGTTTTTGAAGCTATGTTGCTTGTAATCTTTTGTTTCTACTACTCAGCCACTTGGGTGGTTGTATTGGATGGTGAAGTGAAATTGGACCTGTTAAGCATCAATGCTTTACTAATAGCAGTGGATCACTGGAAATGCCACTAATCCTAACTCTGTCAACTTTTGTATCACGTCGTTTCCATTTATGTTGCACATTTTCTCAAAACTCTTTTTTTGCTTGCAGCACGTGTATCACGTTGAAGGTGGTTTCAGATAATTCCATATGGGGTTGAAAAACTTGCCAAAAGCAAATGAATTTTGTTGGTAATTCTGATGTTACAGTGTTAAACTTTTGTTTTAAACTATACTCTGGGGAAAATAAACTGTCCTAATGCTCTGAGTAGCTTATTATGTTCAAACTGCACATGGCTCTACAAACTACTATTATATTATGATCTCTTGTGCGTGTGAAGTATTGGGCCTATATTTTGGTGATCTGCCCTAACCGCTTATATTTTAATTGGTTGGGTGAGTGAGTGAGCTACCTTTTTAGATGGATAAAATATAGGTCGGTCTAAATTTGTATTTAACTCATAATAAAAATATGGATAAAATATGAGTTGGACAAATAAGTTTTGATTTCAATTTTTATTCACTCAAAATTCATGATATATTACCAAAAATGTTGCAACTTTCTTCCTTTTTATGTTCTCTAATAAAATTAATTGTTCTTGTCTGTAATTGAAAAGGTGGAATCTATAATGTAAATTTCTTTCGTTAACTATAAAAAAATATTGTTTGTTCAATTTTATATGAGATAAAAAATAATAGTGTAAAGTAAGCAAATTGTATGTTATTAGTATTGATAAGCTTCAAGTTCATTAAGCATGTTTTACTTCTAAAATGTAAATATCATTTACTTTGAAATTAAAATTTGTTGCCCCGTTGTTATTAGACACATTTATTTTATATTGAAAAATTGTAAAACTCCCTTTTGACTTCATGATACACTAAAATTAAATAAAATATTTACAACATTTTTAGTCCAAAAGATACTACAATGAATTTTCTTGATATTGAACCTACTTTTATCCCTAAGAAATAGATCCAACTACTATCCATTTTATGTTGACTATTTTTTACCGTTCAAGTTGATCAATCTGCACATTTGCCACCAATATGCGTTTGCAAAAGATTCATTCAAGCCCATTATATTTGTGGGAACTAGCCGGTGGTGTCTGAACCGATTTATATGAACCTCAATTCTGCCAAATTTTCACTCGTATGGGTATAAAATAGGCGGGTTAAGTTAAAATTGAAACTATTAAAATGAGTTTGAAATTGAAATTGAGTTAAGTCCTAATCCACTCAAGTTTACTTTGAACTCGATTAGATTAGGCTCAATTGGGCTTAAAAATAGATTGAGTCTTGATCCACTCAATTTAACCCCGCTTAATCTCAATAATTTTAATATATTGTTATTTAAATTTTATAACCACAATTTGAATTTTAACTTAAAAAAATTGAAAAAAAAAGTTACTAATAAATAAATAAATTCTAAACAATATAAAATAGATAGCAGTTCATACCTTCAATATAAAAGGGTATATTACATCAATACAAATAAAAAATATTAAAACGAATTGAAATTAAAAATTAATTGAACTCAATAGGAAATTCTAAGTCAATTGAATTAAGACTTGAATAAGTTAAAATTGAATCCAATACAAATTATCTTAAACCCTCCTACCCATAAAATTTTTGAACGAATGGAGCGAATTACCTATAATCAAGGTCCTTTTTGAGACTTGTGTCTCACTGGCATCATTTTTATTTTATAACTGCCCAACTATTTATAACTTATCCTAGGTCACTAATTTTAAAAAAGTCCCATCTTTTTTTGAATTTTGTGCTAGCCAACCACGAATTTTTCTCTGCCTATTTATCCCCAACCCGATCAAGTGTTAAAAAAAATAAAACGTAGTAACAACATCACAGAGTATTTACATTGAGCAACCAACAACACTTGCAACAATAATGATCTCATATTAGATGTCCATTTAAAATGGAGAAAACGTTAATTAAATTTTTCCTATGAGTGAATTAGTAGAATTATTTTTTTATTTATAATTTCTTAGTATAAGTCTGAAAAAAGTAATCAACTTAAAAAAGAAAGTCGTCTGAAATTTTTTTTTATATAGGACAATTGAACGGTTGGAGTATTATAGTTATATAAATGGAGGGACTATTAAGAACATTAAGAAAATAAAAAGAAGGCAGAATAAGAAATTAAAATAGTATTTATTGGAGAATACAGAGAGTATTATACTATCCAACCAAGACATAGAGTGCATAAATAATGCCCGGTATGTATCCCAGTATTGTCAGCAACACACAAATCCAAAACTCCACCTGCATGCATTAATAATACATCAGAATTCCTAATATGCTATGCACATGAAATTAAAATGAAAATTTTGAAAGATGTCAATTATTCCTTCAAATTAGTCACATGCAATCCATACTCTTACAATTGTATATGTAAGTTCTACACTTAAACCCGTATAAAATTAAACAAATAAACACATTCCTTCTACGTAGCGTCCTATACTTTTATGTTCCATGTATGTGGCACCCTACATTGTATTATATAATTGTTCAATTTTATATAAATTTAAGTATCGAATTATGCACATCCGAAGTTGTTAGACATAAATATCAACCATGTATTGTATCTAATAACAATTACTCAATTTAAGTAGTCATGGATGTAATTAAAAAAGATGTATGTTGTTTAATTAGGGAAAAAAGAGGACTTACACCACAGCCATATCGTAGGAAAACACCAACAGGAGGAAGCAAGATAGCAAGGATGACTTCAAGAAATGTTTCAGAACCCATTCTTTTTTTTTTTCTATAAAAAAAACTTGAGAATTAAAAAGAAGAAGTGAATGAAGGAGTTCATTAAGAGGGGAGATATATGATGATATGCACAATATTTGTGTCGGCTAATAAAGGCTTAAGCACACACGTGGAAGCACATCAACACGTGGGATCATATGGTTGCCTTTATGTGTCTTTTCGTTTCCAACCTCCTTTTTTTAAAAAATAAAATCAAAGCCAATCCACCTATCCGTCTTGCTTTTACTATTATATCATAAGTTACTTCATATATTACTTGACAATTGACATAAAATGAATTTATTTTTGCCTTTTGTTAGATCTTTTTCATGACTCGATAGATAAATTGATAAGCTAATAAATTTTTTCCATGTTTTAAAATACGATATCCATCACTTTTGAATGCAATCTATATAAAAGCCCGGTGTATGTTATTTTATTTATATGATCTTATATATCATATATTTATATAAAAGAGAACTCTAGGCCTGCCTACGTGGCACCACCACAAGCTAAAATTTTCTTTTAAATTTATTTATTTTTAAAAATAGTCTTCCCCTTTCATGAAAAGATGTAACTTTTATAGAGAGTTGCGACTTTTATGAAAAAATGTGATTTTTATGAAAGGTTGTGACCTTTCCGAAGGGTTGTGACTTTTCCAAAGAGTTGTGACTTTTTCGATAAGGCACAATAAGTATTTGTTCACACTACCCTTTGTTATCTATAAATAGAGGGATTTCATCTCATTTTAAAACAATGTAAATTTTGAACTTTTTCTTCTTCTTCTGCACAATTAAATATTCGTGTACTTTGCTCCTGTTGAGTGACTCACTGACACCATTATTTTTGTATAATACACTTGTGAATAGAATCGTTCCATCCTGAGAAGATCTATTCCTTTAAACCTCAGGTACTAGAGGGGAATGATTTCCTTAATGGGATACTTTGCATTCAATGGGCACAATTTTTTCCTTTCTGTTTCATTCTATTGTTATAGATCCTGGTATATTTTTTTACATTCATGAATTTATGCTTATGATATTAATTGTTATTTTTTAGTACATGTTTTAAACTTTGTTGTTTATGTTTCTGCAAAGTTAATGTTATAAGTATTTGTTAGTGCATATAAAGATTATTTATTTATTAGAAAATTTAATATCTCATGTTGATGTTCATCTAATTTCCCAAAATATCAAATAGTAACACTTTTGGGAGGCAAAAGGATAACTTATAAAATCAAATTAAAGATGATTGATTGAAGGATAGATGAAAAGATGTTATAATTATCATTTTCCTTTACATTATTAATGTGCATTACTACGTAGTCTTGTATGTAAGATAATATAATGTTTTAGTTTTGATGACCGATGGTTTTAAGTATTATTTTATAAATACTGCGATATTAAATTTTTGCGCGAAGCATGAATAATTTTACTAGGCACCACCACAAACAAAGATTCCCTTTTAATTTATTTATTTCCAAAACTAGCTTTCCCCTTTCATAAAAAGTTGTGACTTTTATGAAAAGTTACGACTTTTATGAAATGTTGCGACTTTTACGAAAGGTTGTGATTATGAAAGTTTGTGACCTTTCCGAGGGGTTGTGACTTTTCCAAAGAGTTGTGACATTTTCGATAAGGCACAATAAGCATTTGTTCATACTACCCTTTGTTGTCTATAAATAGAGGGATTTCCTCTCATTTTAAAACAACGAAAATTCTGAACTACTTCTTCTTCTGCACAATTAAATATTTGTGTACTTTGCTCTTATTGAGTGACTTACTGACACTATTGTTTTTGTATCAATACGTTGGTGAATAAAATCGTTCCATCCTGAGAGAATCTAATTCTTTAAACCTCAGGTATTATATGGGAATAGTTTTCTTTAGGTGTAACAAATCGGAAAATTAGTAAGTGAACTAGAGCCTAAATGTGAGGGTTAACGTCAAGGGTTAAGGGCAAGGGCTAAGGGTTTTGGGTGAAGGCGGACCAAGGCTGCCTAAAACTAGGCCTAACCACTGCCTACCAAGACCACAAGGGTCTTCACCACCCGTGGTGTCCATCACGAGTCGTGGTGCCACCCGTGGTTGGCAAGGCAGTGTGCCCTAGAAAGGTGCCAAGACAAGGCTCCCCTTCATGAGCCACTTCACGGCTCGTGGTCATGACCAAGGGCCATAGGAAGGCTCGTGGGGTTGCCTTTGCCTTGGGGGAGAATTTCAAGATGAGGGAGCTACTGGTCAAGGGACCACGGGTCGTGGTGCCCTTGACAAGGCGTGAAGGTGGTCGTAAAGATCACTTAGGCGCAATGGGAGGCAAGGCTTCAAGGCCTTGGCACTTCCTCAAGACCACGACCATCACCACGACTCGTAGTCTTGACCACAGATCGTGTGAGGTCTCGTGGTCATGTCTTAGGCCCTTGAAGGCTTGGCATGTTGAGGAAGGCTACTGCCTAAGGGACCACGAGAACCACCACGAGCCGTGGTCCCTTTCACGACTCGTCCAAGTGGGCGTGGTCCCTGACGGGGCTGCCTAAGTTGATGGGTTTTAGGTAATTTCATTTTAATTAATTATTATGTGGGGTCATTTTTAATAGTTTTATATCACTTATATAAATAGTTTTAAGTCTTAAAAGACTTCATTTACTCCTTTATTCTTCAAAACCCAAATCAAATCAAAAGTTCTTCTCCCTCCCAATATTTCTCTCTCTAGAAGTTCCCAAAGAAGAAGAAGAAGAAGAAGTGGAAGCTAGGGTTTCTGGATTCAAGGTGTTTCTTCCTCAAAATTCTTGGGGATTCACAAGCAAGGTATGGAGTCTTCATCCTTGACTAAGTTTCATTCAAGGAGCCAATTCCAAAATATGATTTCAAGTTCCAAATTTACCCAAAAAGTAGGATTTTCAATCTAAGCATGGATTCTGTTCCAAAACGTTTTCAAGGGTTAATATTTGATTATTTATGAATGAATTGGTGTATTTATGATGATTTACAATGAATTCCCCATGAACCCATGTTCTTCTCCAAATTACTAAATTGAATGTTGGTGACTTGGGTTGGTTGATTATGGAAGTATGTTGATGGATTATGCCTAAATTGATTTAGATTATTGAATTGCATCATTGTTCATGCCTAATTGTGGTATTCTAAGATATGTTGGTGAATGATGGTTCATAGCCTTGGAAGGCAATTTCATGAAGGCTAATGCATGAGTATGATGTTATGAAAATGTTTATGATTCCAATGAAAGTTATATGATCATATCTATGATGTAATTGTGCTAATATTGAAAGGTTCATTCTCAATTGTGCACATATGAATAATGATGATAGAATGTGAAGGGTTTCTATAATGTAATGTTATATCTTGAATTGGTAGGCTTATACATCCTATTCTTGTATAAATGAAAGTAAGGTGGATTGATGTATCTTGAATTGGTAGGCTTAGGCATCCTCTTCTTGTATAATGAATATGTCTTGACTTGATGAATATGAATCGATAGGCCAATGGAGTTCCTTTCATAAATGAACGATGAAGTGTTCTAGGCTATGTCTTGAATCGATAGACCTAGTGTTGGTAGCCCTTCATGATGAGTCTAGAAACTAATGTGATGATAAACCTTGAATCGGTAGACCTAGTGTTGGTCCCTTTCATGTGTGAAATGATGAACCTTGTATCGGTAGACCAAATGTTGATGACACCATTCCTTGGAAAGTCAATAAGCGATCCTTAATGTACCTTGAATCGGTAGACCTAATGGTGGTGACCCTTTCAAGTGTAATGTACTTTGGGTCGGTAGGCCTAATGTTGGTGGCCCTCTCAAGTACAATAATGTTAATGAAAATGAAATACTCTATGGGAATGGAGGCTAAGCACCGAGTGGATATGGTAAGATGGAAACTCTCCCAATGTTAGGTTAGGGTTCCAATGCACATCTTCCTATCCCATAACTATGTGCCCACATAGGATAATAGCTAGTGGAATTCACTTAAGCTAAAATGTTACCAGTCCTACCTTAGGCAAGTAGACCACCTCTTTACGGTGTGGGGCTATATGACACCGGATTCCATGGTTTGCTCTCATGGTATATGTCGGTTGATTCTTATTCCCATCATGTGAGATGTGCACTGTGGTTTCTTGAGGAGTTCTATGAAGTGTGGGTGGTAGTATGGGATGCTATCCATGCATTACACGAGTAGGCTTTGATTGGGCTACAGTGAGTTCTCTAATGTCTTCATGACTAATGTATGAATGTGCTCTTAATGAAGCTAATGAAGAATGTTGACTTAAATGTCTAATGTAATGATGCATGCTATACTTGGATTGTATTATGAGTTACTTCCTTGTCATGACTTATAAAATGTTTATGTCTCTTATGTATGAGTATTGTGGAAAGATGGAAAGGATGAATGGTAAGTTCACATTTGGTGGCCTTGATGTGGTACTTAGTGTGGATGGTGGTGTGGGATGTTATTCATACATTGCACATAGTATAGGTTGGGGTTGCTTGAGGTGAAAGCTTAATGTAATGAAATGTCTTATATGGTTGATTATGTTCCAATGTGAAGAAATGACTTGTATGTTGGTTATGTTTGTATATTATGCCTCTTATACTTATGTTCATGAAGTTTTCTCAAATTGGCATAAAAACATGACTTTCAAATAAAATGTCCATTTTAAGCATGTTTTTGCATGGCTATCATACTTAGTACTTAATTGTGCTAACCCATATTTCTCTTATTTTACTACAAGTGTAGGTTCCGTCAAGTGAGTTGCTTTCTCTCTAGTTGAAGAGCTTGGATTGAGATTTTTCCAAGGCTAAGTGGTATGTCCTCATAGATCGAGGACAAGTACTTTTGATGTTCCATCTTCTTTCAAGTAATAGACATATGTTAGACTTTTGATTGTTAAGGACCGTGACCCTACTTTTGTTTTCGAGATATTGTTTTAGATGGCCATGTGAGACAATAGACTTCCGTTGTTTTAAATGAGTATTTTCGATTGTATGGATTTAAATAAGTTTTAATTCCATACCATTTTCCTTATATCGAATGTTATGAATGCTATGAGGCTTGTATGAGGCTTTTCGGAGTCTTGTACTCCGTGTCGCTTCTAGGATGTAGACTCGGATCGTGACATTAGGGGACATTGTGCATTCAGTGGACTCAATTTTTTCCTTTCTATTTCATTATATTTATACATATCCTGGTATGTTTTTTGTTTTACAATCATTAATTTATACTTATGATATTAATTATTGTTTTTGAGTACATGTTTTAAACTCTATTGTTTATGTTTTTGCAAAGTTATTGTCTCCGGTTATATTCATTGTGCCGAAAATAATTATTGTACTCAGTTCCAAGAATTCATGTTTTGATATTCTATATAAAATTCTATAACTTAAAAGTACTATATATGAGCTTACATATTATCTATTTTTACATAGATATGAAGTTTCTCACTTATCAATTGAAGAAATTCATTAAGCAAGTTCAAAAGTTATAATTGCTTTCATGTTCAATCATAATTTCTTTTTTGAATCTGTTAACAATTTTTTTATTTTTTTCCTGAGACATATATCACAATTGTATAATCTATGCAACTTAAATATGTTCTTTTTCTTATGATGGCTTTGTATATATATATATATATATTCTTATTTTCATAATTCATTCATTAGGGGTTCTTGAGTTATGTGATAATGACAAATAATTAAATTTATGCTGGAATATTGCTAATATTTTTTTTAAGAACCTATTTTTTCCATTATTTTTAATGTATGGATATTAGTTAAGGATTATTTGCAAGTTCAATGTAATTATTATTTATGACCACGCGAAGCGCGGGAAAATTACCTAGTCATATATATAAAAGAGAATCATAAACCCACCTATGTGGCGCCCTCACAAATCAGGATTCTTATTTAATCCTTCTTAAAAGTCACAACCTTACGAAAAAGTCACAACTTTTCATAAAAATCACAATTTTTTAGAAAAGTCAGAACTCTTCATAAAAGTCACAACTTTTCACAAAATTCACAACTTCTCACAAAAGTCACAACTCTTCATTTTTCATTCACACCCTTTAAAACCCAATACTTAATTCCAATGCACCAAAAGAAGAAAGAATAAACAAAGAAAATTGATTTCAATTGCAACGCAACATTACTATTCTTGCGCCTCTTAGTCCACAACTCATAACACTGCTGGAATGGTTGAATTCATAATATTTGATTCTTTAGTAAACAAAACTTCTATATTTGCCACTATTATTTGCAGAGTTTTTTCTGCTATAGGGGAGTCGAATTCAAATACATTAATTAAGCTTCTTATTAAGTGTATGTCATTCCTCAAAATTTTCTTCCTCCTATTTCATGAAACTTAGTATTTTACTATAAGTCATAGTTATTCATGTAACTATTGCAATTTATTTTTGCTATTTTGGTGACTTTTCTTGAACTCTGTTAAAAATCCCAGCACGGATGATTGAAAATTGATCTTCTCTTTTGTCCCTTTCTACAAGATTTTTCATATGCTTTTTGAGAAAATTTCATGTAGGATGTGTTATATTTGATAGCATACAACAACAAATATGTGATAGCCAATACGAACCAATGGTGAAGTTTGTTAAAAGAACCAAATAAATTACTTTGTTGGTTGCCACATTTAGTATATTATTTTTATTGTTTTATCTTAGGTACAAACATTTGGATGCCATTGAACTCTTCCTAGAATATTATTATAGAGACAATTAGTCCACTTTTTTTATCGCAAGTTGACTAATTTGTCATTTTTCTTCCTCTCTTCTTTTTGGGCATAATAAGAGATCAAATTTTCTTGAAACTAATAGATGCTCAAAATATACTATAACAAAAATAATTTTTATTGGCAATAAATATGCACATTAACGAAGAGTGCTAAAGAATTTACCGACATCTATTAATTGTTATTAGATTCAATGTCGCTATAGACTTTAGGGACATTTATAGAGAGTTCTAATTGCCTCTGAAAATATATTTTTAGCGATAATTAAACTATTAATTATCGTAAAAGATCATTTTTACTATAATGATAACTCTTTCTTTTGGCTTCTTTCAATTAAATTTGTGAACTGTAAACTTGGATACAGCCTGACAGACTAATTTTTTGAAAAATATTTTAAGCAACATGCCTTTTTCTTCTTGATTATTAGGAAAGTGAGGTCGTCTTTATTATTATTTGTGGATATTTGTGAGTTCAAGTGCTCACAAAATTATGATGTGAGACTTTAATATGTTATGTATCAAAATTTTGGTTTAAAATATCATGTTCTGAACAGTTCCATTCAGATGCCACCTATGGCTTGGTTGATCATTGCATTATTTCTTTGTAAGTGCTTATTATAACCATAACAATAACTATGGTTCAATTACAAATAAGTTGCGGCCGGTGATATGAAACCTAAGCAATAGTAATGACTATTCAAAGACAATGAGAATAAACCTTGATGATATAATTTTAGGGTCATTTTTGACATATACATGATACGACATACTATAGTAAAAAGGATATTGATGGAGGTTCATAAGAAAGGAGCCGAAGGTCCTCAATTTGAATTTAGTTAATTATGTTCATGTATGAACGTGATGTTTCACTTTACTTGGGAGTGTTGTTGTTCAAGATTTTTTGTTCTCTTTTTTTAACGGCTGATGTTGTTTCTTAAAACTTCCTGGAATTTAGAAAATTTGTTACTTCTGACCAACTATTTCCATGGGGATATCTTAGACTTCTTTCTTGTACTTAAAATATCTCTATGACTCATAATTTTGTGCAACAAAAATAAAAATTTAAAAAATACAGCACTTTAAGATTTCATAGAAACTCTTTGCTTTAATTTCATCAGTCCTGAAATGTGGAATTCGGTCTTTGAGGGTTGCCGGTTTTATATTCGGAGTCTTTTTAAGGATTTAAGATCCTAAGTTGAAAAATTGTGGAAATTTAGTCGTTGGGTTGACTTTGGTCAACATTCGAGTTTCGGATGCTCAGATCGAAATTCCAAGAGTTTCTTTGGATTAGGGGAATATTCTTAGGCCTTGGTTAATTTTTAAGAGGTTCCAAGCTTGATTTAGCCTTTTTAGACGTTGTGTTAGTTTCTTGTGGTTTTCATGAATGTTAGGTCAAGGAGACCTTAAATTTGTGTTTCGACGGTTCTATTATGTCTGAAACATCGAGTATAATTGATTTTCTTATATGATTCGTGTGTATGGGGTTCCAAACGAATTCCAATGGTCCTTTTGATGATTTTTCTGGTATCTGACGCATGTGGTGCTTTGAATTGACAAAGGGTTGGCCGCTTTCACAATCTTTGTGAAAGCGGAGGACAATCCAGATTAGGCATCACGATCGTGACATGGAAGGCTAAGTAGTTTCCCCTTATTTCAATATGAGGGATATACCAGATTCCATGATATAACTCTCACAGTCTTATTGTTGATTAAAGCTAATATTTCACAAAAATGACTATGTTTCTACAAAGTTTTTTTCTTCTATTCTTTATTCTAATGTATTTAACTATATTTCATGATTTGCATGTCATTTCTTCTTTAAGCTTTTGAAATATGCAACTATTGGTCATGTTGTACATGTTTTCAGTCATTCATGTTATCATATTTATTTCATGCATATTGCCACATACTTAATACATTCTATGTACTAATGCATACTTGTGCCTACATTATCTCATAAATGTAGGGTTCGACGTTCCTACCCCTTACTCTCATAGCTAGTTGATCTTTAGCGATCCAAAGATCAAGAGTTGGTACGTCCTCATGTTCCGAGGACTATGACACTATTATTGCTTTCTTTACTTCCATTTCCAGACTTGTATGTGATGTATGGGTGATGTCCAATCACTCTCTTTTAAATGATTAGATGGCTTATTGAGACTTATGTTAGACTTCCACTTTGTCAAAGCTCTTTATGATATAATACTATGATTTTGGAATTTTTTAATATATTATCTTGTATGATGTATGCTAAGTGGTTTGTATAGGGCCTCTCGAGGTCCTATAAGCCATGTTTCACCTAGGGTATGCTTTGGGTTGTTATAAACTTGGTATTTCGACCACGAGGTTTAGAAAGGTCCTAGAAAGTTTCATAAGCCACGTCGAGTAGAGTCTTATTCATGAGTGTGAAATGCGCCACATTTATGAATAAGAAGGTATAATATGTTTAGGAAATTCCACTTCTTTCATCACTTTAAATTTGTGCGATAAAGTTTAACTCTATATGTGTCTCTCCTAATCCTTATCTGATGTTTTTCAGGATATGTCCCCTCGAAGAGCATATGTTAGGAGGAATGTGAATGAGAATGTGGATCGAGAAGCTCTTCAAGCTCCTCATGTTCCGACCGTCCCTTTGGCCAAGCAAGTGACTAATGCAAAGTTTCGAGATGGTTTTCAAGCGTAGGCTCAAGCCAATAGGGAAGTTGTGATCCTGTGAATCCAAATATGGGTACGATGGCAACTAGAGTAAGAGACTTCACTAGGATGAATCTCTCGGAGTTTCATGGTTCGAAGATTGATTAAGATCCTCAAGAGTTCATTATGAGGTATACAATGTTTTGATGATCATGGGTGTGATGCTGGTGGAAAAGGCATAATTGGTCGCTTATCAACTTAAGGGTGTTGCTCAACTTTGGTTCAACCAATGGAAGGAAGAGAGGGCGGTGGATGCGGGTCCTCTCGATTGGGAGAAGTTTAAGGTTGCTTTCATCGATAGGTTCTTTTCCCTTGAGATGAGGGAGGCAAAAGTAATTGACTTCATCAACCTTCGCCAAGGGAATATGGGCGTGAAGGAGTATGCCTTGAAATTCACACAATTTTCTAGATATGCTCCTACTATGGTTGCCAACTCTAGGGCAAAGATGAACAAGTTTGTTTTGGGAGTGTCTGAAATAATAGTTAAGGAATGTCGTATCCCCATGCTCATAAAGGAAATGTACATTTCTCATCTAATGATTCATGCTCAACAAATTAAAGAGGAGAAGCTTAAGGAAATGTCTAGGGAGGAAAAAAAGACAAAGATCGTTGATGGTGACTTTTCACATTCAAGGTCCAATGGACATGGCCGTTCTAGGTTCTGACAAATGTTTTTCTAGTCAAGGTTCCTCCAATGCTCTTGCTCTTAAGTTCAACAAAGATAGGGTGTCTAACCCTAAGACTCAAGGAGAAGATGGTGGTTGAATCTGATCTTCAATTCCCGCATGCTAAAAGTGTGGCAAGAGTCATTCGGGGAAATGCTTGATGGGTACGGATAATTGTTTTGGTTGTGGCAAGAGTAGTCATTGCTTGAGAGATTGTCCATCTAGAATTGAAAAGGGAAAGGATGGTAGGCAAGCTCCGCCTAGTGGTTCGGGTTCAAGTGCTCTAAAGCAAAACCGATTATATGCACTTTAAACTCGTCATGATCAAAAGAGTTCTCCCGATGTTGTTACTGACATGTTGAAAGTCTTTCATCTTGATGTTTATGCTTTACTTGATCCCGGTGATACCTGTAACGACCCAAAAAAAAAACGAACTAGTGAAACTAGAGCCTCACATGTGAGTTTGGAGTTGAGAACTTGATGAAATGATGAGAAATGACAGTGACGTCCGGAAACTA